>OMKZ01035243.1:42362-58370 GCA_900302535.1 Neoniphon sammara | reverse complement strand
TGGGGTTTCTGGCTGAGAGCATGAAAGCGCAGTGACAGTTGAAAAATGCCTTAAAATGAATGGATTTAAAAGGACTAGAAGGAACTCCCTGTGAACTCCCACCAAACAAAGCTCACTACTTAAAAACCAAGAGCCACATCACTTCAAAAATCCCCACATTTTAATAGTAAATGAGGGTATACTGGGTATATATGGGTTGTTGCCCATTAATAAAGTATTTCATCAATAAAGTAATTAATTAAGTATAAAAGTGGAAGGAGGTTTCTAGCTGAAAGTATGAAAGAGTAGGGAGAGTTGAAAAATGACTGAAAACCGAAATGAACTGAAAATTGTGTCAGTTGGAGTAATACAATAAATACTGTAAATGGTATCAGTCGGATATTTTTGTCAACAGAGCAGACATAGTAGAAGATTTTGAGGGGTATTATATATCTGTACCATTAAAACTGTGGGGGCTGCAGCAGTGTGTTAAATATCAGTTTTCCTCTCTGTCTCTGTGCTCAGAGCTCAATTTTCCACATAGTATAGGCTTAACTGTGATATCTCCAGAAGTACTAAAGATATTAATTACATAATGTGGCCTCCCATAGGCATAGAGAGGGAGTGTTGTTGAGCTGCACGCAACAATACTTTTGAAAGTACAATTATGATAAACAGTGTGTTTTCAGGATTGTGCAGACTGTATTTTCTCATGCATGCATTGAATCTTAATATGCATTGTTTTTTATACAAAGGTTGCTGAACCCTTTTGAATGCCCGTACAACGGCAGCCGGAGACAGGACTGCAACTGTAGGAACGACTACGCCGCGGCAGGATACACACTCTTCCACAAAGTTCGTCTGGACCTGGGCTCCCTGAGGATAATGAGTGAGAAATTACTGTGTGATTGCCCGACACTGTCTACCGCAGTGAGACCACACATCACTGTTGTTTTAACCCCCACAACTTTTCCCCTCTTAGCACTTAATAAATCCAATGCTGTCCAAATGCGTTTTTTTTTTTTTCTTTCTGAAATCAAAATAATGGCCTTTCAGCGAGATGCATTCAAATCACAAGGCAGGGAACTGAAACTGGGCCTCTTGACAAACACGTGAGCACATGAATAAAGGAATGCATGTGTGTGCACATACAGTACACACATGCTCGCAAGCTCAAAGAGTCATAATGGGATGTTGCCCCACACATCTTTTCTTTGGCCTGCATACACATGAAGACATGAAGACACACACACACACACACACACACACACACACACACACACACACACACATCTTTAGGCCATATTCCTCTTCTCATTACAAAAGTCAGCCCCACCTTCCCTGTTGTGTCCAAGTATGCCTTTGATTAGAGCTCACATATGGATTAGAGGTAATGGTTCATAGGATGTATGTGTGTTTGCATGTGTGCATGTGCATGTGTGTATGTGTGCTTGCATGTTCGCAGGATAGTGTGTGAGCGTGAGTGAGTTTGATGTGCATGCATACTGTAAATGGGTGTGTGCACTTGCATGCAAAGAGATGAGAAAGCATGTGTGTGTGTGTGTGTGTGTGTGTGTGGCGTGTGTGTGTGTGTGTGTGTTTAGAGGGGAAGTTAGTGCTCAGCAGAGCCCACAGAGTCGCTCTCCCATCCTCTGTGTCTGGTCTGAGTCCTGACAGCACATGCTCCCACCCTGCCTCTGCATGGTACTCATTTGGCTTTCAGGCAGCTTGACGAGAGCGAGAGGGGGGAGAAAAAAAAAGAGAGAGAGAAAATAATGAGTTCAAGATGAAGGCAAGATTATGAAGAGGCGCTGCTTCAGCGTGTCTTGCACTTCTCATAAACTTCATCATCGTCTCATATAGGCAGCATGAAGGGAGTGCAGGAAAAACAGCGCAGGTCATTGGTATCATGCGTGCAAGCGTGATAAAAAAAACAATGCAGTGCAAATGGGGAGCAAATAAAAAGTTAATCACTTTTTTAAAGAACTGGAACCGTACATGTTCAGTTCAAAGAGTAAAACGAAACTGATTGAGGTAATCCTGATTGCACATTCCTCTTCAATCATGTCCTGATAGATTGGATATACTGTAAGAAACTTTTTTACTGCAAAAGACTTCTAGGAAAAAAAAATACTAATAATCTCCTGGCTGGATACAATAAAAAAGCTAATTGACTTCAATGCTGCACTTAATTAACACATTTAACAGCATGAACAGTATGTTGATTTGTGTTGTTAATTATCTTGACTTTGTCTTCAGTCTGTATTTATGTTATTGTGTTAGTGCTTAAATGATTAGCTGATTAACTGATTATTTGTTTGACAGAAGATTAATCAATTTTAATAATCAATAAGTTGTTGTAGTCATTTATCAAGTGAAAGAGGAAACTAAGAACCTAAGATTTGCTTACTTTTCTCCATTCATATTATTATTTTACGTTGGGTTGTTCAGCTGCTGGTCTGATTAAGGAAGCAATTTGAAGACATATTATTTTTGACACTTCATTAACTAAATGATGAATGATCAATAGATTAATCGACAGAGAAAACAATAATTGCAGCCCTATACTGCACAATGTGACTATCGATTTGTCTCTCTGCTGTTTACCAGCCACAGACCTCCAGTTTTCCCAGACCCTCCTTGGTCGACCTGTGCCCTTCGCTACAGCGGGAGACTGTTACAGTGCAGCCAAGTGTCCGCAGGTACGTCAAACACTGTACATTGTGTCCTCGCAGCAGTGTGTCACATGTCAGGTGTTCTGTGCCGTATGTTGTGAGTGGGTAGCAGTAACCTGAAGGTCAGAGAAGCTGGTTTGTCACTGAGAGATTGCTGCTGCTTCAGTTCTTTAGACCAGCTGGGAAAATGTGCAAAGGAGATGAACAATACCTTCCCCTAATGCTACACAATGTGCCCTTGAGACTCCATTGGAGACGGTCATTGGCACACAGTGCAAAAGGGCAACAGCACAGGGAAGCTCCCAGTGCTCCTCTGCTGCTATTGTTCCAGAAAACTTCTGCAAATAACAATGTACTCTTGGTCAACTTGGCCTGGTTAAATAACAGTTAAGAAGTAACTCAATCTGATGTGTGTTCACAGGGCCAGTTCAGCATTAATTTGATCGGGACTGGTCTGAAAGTGGCTGAGGCCACCAAGTGGACGTCTCAGGGCAACTACGTCTCAGTCAAAGTCCACAGATCGGAGGTAAGAAGCGAAGGGCAAACTCTTATAACGGCTTACTCTGAAAGAATGGATTGTGTTACAATGTAAAGTTACTTTGGCTGTCAAGTTACCAGGGCTGCAATTTGGCTGTCAAGTTCCTGGGCTGCAACTGTGCTTCCTGTTGAGTCTTGATCAGTGTTGGAGTGACATTGTTGAGATTGTTGGCACGTAGAAGCTGAATCTGAATTGCCATGTTGTGTTTCTGCCTGATTCACTGAGGAGGAATCCCCAGTGGCATTTATTAAGCTCTGACTTTTTCCTCTATGTCAAAAGCTGCTCTTTGCCCACTGCTTTCCTTTCTCATTTGTCCCTGCCTGTAGGACGGAACGAGAATTTACGGTCGCTGTGGTGGTTTCTGTGGGAAGTGCATTCCCCAGGCTCACAATGGGCTGCTCGTTCAAGTCCAGTGAGGGCCGTGCAGAGACCAAAATCTAAATCCGACCCAATCACACCCAGGAACATGTGATAGAAGTGATTCGTGGGACCCTGTGTACTTCATCTGTGAATGTGGACTAGGCACATCTAACAGTACTCATCCTACAGTAACATCATCTGTTCCCAAATGGCAGCTAGAACATACAGACAAGCAGGACACGACGTGCTGTACCGTTTGTCCGCGTAGGGTTCTTCATCCAGTCTGCTTATTCTGAAGACGAGCCAGCTATTTTCGCCGGTCCACAGTGTTGCAATGGCTGTCGAATGCATCTGTGCATTGAAATCTAAAAAGCAGAGTTTTCTTTTTTTTTACTCTGACACAGTTAAGTATTTTCTGCTTCATACAAAGGGACACAATAATCCAATTAATTGTGCAACGATGGGAAACCAACTACACATAACAAACCCCAACGGACTATTCTCTCTCATCAAGTGAGAGATTCTCATCTTATAAAAGCAACATTTGCTTGTGGTACTCTGTGAAATGAAAGAAGAAATGATGTTCCTACTAGTACAATAATTTGTCATACAGTAAATGGAAGTAATCTAATTGTATGTCAACTTCCACAGTAAGTAAAGATTTAAATTTACAGTTACGTTTGAGGCATTTAGTTTGGCAAATTCAAACAGAATTACAATGAACGATCAGTAAAATAAGTGAACATTTGTATGCAACCTTAATTTCAAACATCTAGTGACAAAGAAGTGACAACAATTCATTTTCGATTGTATTTTAGCGATGACTGTCCAGAATGTTCTGTGCCTTAGTGTCATGTAAGCCACTTGGCAGATTCAAAATGCTTAAATACTGATTGAGATTGCGACTACTGAATGAACTACACTGCAGATCCTGCGTCCTCAGATGAGTTTGAGGCTCAAGATTGAGGAAAGAGGGAGCTAGTGACCAGCTGCTCGGTTCTTGTGGATGTTTCTAGTGAAATCCTCCCAGACCTGCCTTATCTCAGAGGTCAAAGTTGAGGGGCGGTGAGCCTTAAGAACCACTACAAATGACTGTAGTTCTCACTGATGTGTATGTCTAGAGTTTGTCGCCTGTCAGATTTTGTCAGGTGTGTTATAATACTACTGAATCCTGCATAGACAGAGTCCTGTGACTGACAGCTGGGAGCCTGACACTTGAATGACACTTGGTTATGAGACAGAAAAGACAAAAAAAAAAAAATTCCCTGGTGCTGTGAGGAAATACCAGAAAACTGAAACATTTTTTGTATCTTTTAAACAATTAGTATTATTTTTTCATGCTTATTTTTTTCATTTATCAAGTCATGAGGTTAAAGGACAAGTTCTCATCTGTTACACAGTGGCACAGTATCAGATGTGATGTCTCTCTTCACATCCTCCATTGTTTTTCTTCTTCTTGGGCCTAGGTACCTGCAACCCCCTACCTCTCACAAGCATCCATACTCTACTGAGATGTATTGTACTATATTTATGTTTGACCATATTTATTCTGTAATGATTTGTAGATATGTTCTGTGTTTTAAGGTACAATGACTACTATCGATAGAGAAGCCATTGTCTGATTTGTTTTGTCCTTTGTCTGCATTGCTGAAAAGGTATTAGCCTACCATTTGTAGTGCATAACCACTAACATTAAAAGAGGATCTTATGAATGGTGCTTTTTAACTACTGGAATTACCTCTAATCTTGAGAAGGAAAACACTGGTTTTGGATCTGGTACTAGCTGTGGTCTGACAAAGTTTGGCACAAGTTTCTGCAGAGTGATGCCCAAATTACCATGTCTGTTGAGCATGTTGTGGTCCTCTTATTAATGTGTAGTTGAACAGCAAGCTGCAAGGCTGCCAGATGCATCAGTTAGACCACTACACGAGGAAATCCGCCCTTGAGTAGTTCTGTCATCATGAATGACTCTCACCATGACCGCTACTACAGCTTGGCAGATGGAGCAACCTAACATGCTGGCACGCTGACGTTAAGCTTTAACCAAAGTTACTAGATAGATGCAGATTAGATTCTTTTCTGAGACGATGCAGCTTTTTTGATTTAAGCAATGGCTGAAAAGTTAAAAGAAAAAAAAAACTTACAAAAGTCAATGAGCAGCTAGAAAACATTTGGTCATCATTCATTTTTTATGATGGTCAATTGTGCTATGAGGTCTGTATCAGAAATTTAAAGAATACTTGATGCACTATGTGCCATAAATTTTGTAGAAAAGTAATCCTGCTTGTTTTTTGTAATAACAGTTAAGATTTGTAACTTATAATATATGTGTATTTTTTAATATTCATACTTGAAGTGTAAACAGTGTGCTGAATATCAAATGGGCATTGGTACTAAATAAAGACAATGTGCTTGTTTGCCATGCTTTATCCAAAGATGTTTTAAGAATCATATGTAACTACAGTATGTATGTAGCCTGTATGAAAAGAAGAATGATTGATGCTGGTGCTATGGTTACTAATTGTACCGATACTGTATGTTTTGCTACTGTACTAACACTGTAAAAAGTAAGCAGTAATAAAATATTTTAATGTTTTTCAGCTGACTCACACAGTGATTCTTTTGTGCATTCACTTCTGCAATCCAGTGGAGAAATCCACATTTTTACAGAGGGACAGTGAAGAAAATGTAATGTTAGTGTGTTTGTTATCACCATATCAGTGTTAAATAAAGAGGGCCAGCAGGTCAACACTGGCTGGGTGGTTTTGTCTGCCAGGTTGTGGTTCCATGTGGATCCACTTAGCGGTGCAGGTTGCATTTCCACAACATGACTTTCTTGAGTTCAATTCCACTGAAAGACGCATAAACACCGCAGATGCTTTAAGCCCGTTTCTCACTAAAGTA
Source organism: Neoniphon sammara (assembly GCA_900302535.1). NCBI lineage: Eukaryota > Metazoa > Chordata > Actinopteri > Holocentriformes > Holocentridae > Neoniphon > Neoniphon sammara. The sequence continues at coordinate 51,914 of OMKZ01035243.1, read as the reverse complement.
CACATATTTTTATGTTCTGAAAACAGCTGGAGCTGTCAACTGCCAGTGACTCACCGAGCTGTTATGTCAGTTCATAGAATGAGGTAAGTTTTAAATAAGCTTTGAAAACCTCACAGAGCGCCAAAGAGTGCCATTTTTGAGGAATTATGTCACTGAAAATGGCTTGGTAATGAAGATGCAGGTACTTTATCAGAGCAAAGCTGTTTATATACAAGCCACTTTTGCAGGGCTCATTGCGCAGAGATAGCTTTGTGCATTAAATGAAAACAGATACTACGGTGCCTGAAGAACTACTTTGATTTCATGCCAGAAGCCTGCCTTGCTTTCTAAAATCTAATCTAAGGATTTGGAAGAGTTTTGAGGCACGACAACAATTCCCCCTCAAAAGCAGTTTTCTAGTGAAACCAAGCTGTGCTGAGGTCCTTCAAGGCTCACCAGGCTGTGAAGAAGTTGGAAAAAAAAACTTCCCTGGCCTGCTTGCTGTGAGCAGAAACCAGACATCTTTAATGACTGAGCTGAAAAATACAAACCTGCACTGAGGATCCCCATAAAAGACACTAATGATTGATGTTTACCATGAACTACAGTCTGCTTTGAGGAAAACAGCATTGACATTCCACTGCGCTCTGCAGTGCTGCAGCCCTCTCTAAAGACCGGCTATCCCAATTCAAACCACTGCTCAATGGATGAATGGGTTTACACCGACACAATTCAACAACAAACTGTTACATTTGCAGTCTTTAATGCAAATGATTTATAGGTTATAGGTTTTAGAAAATTCTTAATAATAAAATTGTGTCCTATAGCTTTCCCTTTGCTGATCACAATTAGGTCACAGTGCAATCTCATCCATTAAAACCTACCAATATTTGTGATTTCACAACTGCATGTGTGCCAGTTGAAATTCACTGTCACTGAAGAGCATCTGATGAACTTTAAGCACATCTCAACACACCATTACATTGCAGTGATTGTAATAGTAGATTATATATCAAGAGGTAAACATCCAACACAGCTTAATTTATCTATCATTATATTTATTTTGCTCCCTTCTGATTTTGTGCCTTCTTGGAACCCAGAGGCATTTATTTTCTTGAACTGAGGAACTAGTGACCCCTAGTGCATCAAACAAGGACCAACATTTATATTGTACACTGTCCCTCTTTGAGTATAACTCAACACACATAGTTGGCCTAAGAGTGCCCACCAGAAGAATTATACTATACTAATTATACTACTTTACATCCAAGTTGGGCTGTTGCAGCAAGAAGTAGTAATGAGTCAAAAATAAGATATGTCAAACTGGATAATAGGATATAAATATTGGAGTGAACAGGGGTCATATGAACATGCTCATCTGTCAGTTCCAACACTTCATTTTTAAGGAGGAACATTAGACTGAATATGTGTAAACAAAAAGGCACAGATTAAAGTAAGAAGAGAATATGCAAGATAGTAGTATTGGTGTTCATAGCAAGACACACAGCTGAGACATTAATGGGACATCTATCTATCTATCTATCTATCTATCTATTAATATATTTGATAGATAGCAGGTACCTCAGCTCCCTCCAGGATGGCTAAAAGACTGTGGCTGTTGGGACAGGAGGTGTGATGGCTGTCAGCACACAGGAGCTTGTAGCGCTGCACCCTGTCCACCTCCTCACCCTGCATGGTGACAGGTGTCAGGGGTTTCTTGCTCGATGAGAGATCGCCTATCAACTCTTTTGTTTTATTATATGACTTCTGCAGTCATATAATACTATTCATTGCCCTCACTGAACTTGAAATCTAGATTGTTAGACTATTATTAAATTATTGCATTATTAGTATTAGTGTTGCCATTCTGTGCACTGTGGTAGGACGACTTGCCAGGGAAAAATCCAATAGATATGTAAACATTTTGTACTTGGCACTGTTGCACATTTGAACAATTCTTTTCACTCTTTCCTTGCACACCCATTGTACCTGCCACCATCTTCATTTACAGTAATTGTACTTGGATTGATCTTTTTTGTGTTTACTTTGTATCTATGTTGTTATTGCGTCTTTATTGTACTTTGCTGCCATCTGAATTTCCCTTGTGGATAGTAAAAGTGAAGTGGACTAAACTGAACTGTCGTAGGATGAAAACCATATGTCTTAGCTTTTTCTATAAATTGTGTGATGCACCTTCAATTGCTGACCAGTAGATGGTGGTAAAGCATTACAAAATCATTGGCTTACCTGTATGGTGATGTTTCTAAAAACTCAAGCGAGGTTGTCTGTGGGAAACAGTCAGTTGAACACATTTTTATTTAAAAAAAATTATTAAAAAAAAAATTCTCTCTTGCACTATCCTTTTGTGCAATAAATGAGATCCATTTTTTTTTGTCAGCATGCACTTAAAGTTGTTTCATCAACTTATGCATGTAATTTCTTAGTTATTTGTTGTGCTTTGAGATTAAAATAACAGTAACTGACCCGATTTGGTAACTGGATTGGTAATGTGAGGTAAATTTCATCTCCTCTTGCAGTTCAGATTTTGTACACTGCAGCCTGCTCCGCTCTTTCTCTGTGTACATTGGTTATGTAAACAGCAGTGAGCAGAACAAGCTGCCTAGGGGGTTTGAGCGTCCAATTCAAATGATCTTCAAATTATTTTCAGGATCCAATTTGTTGCAGTAAGTGAAGCTCGCCTGAGGCAGCGCTCAAATACCTGACTCTGCCCACACACAGACAAAAATCCTAGTTGGCCTTTAACAGTATCAGTTTCATCTTTTGATTCACCATGGCTCCTTCATCGTCCATGAGAACCACATCCATGATCACGTGATTCTCTTCCCTGCAAACTGGGTTATCAGTATTTTGGGGATATAAGTGATAGGCGCCTGACAGTTCTATCAGCAGTGTGTGCCAATGTTTTGTGTGTCAGCTTTGAGTGTAACTGGGTGAGACTGAATGAGGTCATTTTTAGGTATTGTGTTACACGTCTACAGTGTCCATTTTGTAACAGCTGCATGCGATGTGTGGGGGATTGCAGCCATGGTCCAATGTCGACCACCTATTCCCTGCACAAGGCCTGGTGGTGTGGTGTCAGAGATGGGCACGGTCCAACTGCAGGAGATATGGAGTGCGAGGGGGGGGGTTTGCGGTGGACCCCTGGGGTTCAGAAGTATGTGCCAATGGCCTATATGCACATGTGGTCTGCTGGAAAATGGACTCCTATTGTTTGATCCACGAAAGCGAGACTGTGGTGTGAATCGCACATTAAGGCTACAAGAAGACAGAACACAGCAACAAAAGTATGTGGGGATTTTCACATTTACTCAGGGATCTTTTTTTTTACGACTCCGTGCACTACTTGGCAGGCGAAACTCAGATGTCTTTGGGATATATTTTGCAGGCATTACTGAGGTTAATGCCCTTTTCACGCTTTGCGTAAACAAAGCTGGTATTTTCACATTGAACAAAGCGGAGTGGTCATACAAAGCATGCTAACGCTAATTTAGAACATTCGCAGAATTATGAGAAGTGGCAGTGTTTTAGTTGTGGAAAATACTTTCCCATTGTAAAACCTTGGGCTGTTAAGCAGCCTGGAAAATGTTGCCCCATGTCCACATAGTTAGAGTGAACAAGCCAAAGGCCAGACATGGATATAGACGTGAGTTGTGACTGGCTTTTTGGGTATGAAACTAGGAGGCAAGACACTTGATAATAACAGCAGAGGGAAAAAAGCTCATTAGTTTTAACAGCTTAACACTCAGTCAAGTGAGCTATCTGGAGGTTTTTACACACCGTTGTGGCCCACATCACCAGGGTGTATTAAAAGTCTTAACAGAATGTCGTCTTTGTTCTACGGCAGTGAGACTAACAGGAGGCCTATGAGGTGTATACAGCCCAGTTATTCACACACACACACTCAATCTGATGACACCGACAGCAGGCCATACAAGCTGCTAAAAACCTCCAAAAAATATATCTTTTTCGTAGACTGATCATTTTTGGTTTTAGTACCATGTGTGAAAAAGAAGCTACAGTTTTTGCTTCAGTGGAAAAGTTTGCAGCCCTTATGAAAAAGAAGTTAGCGGTCATGAGGGAATTCCTTTCAAGGTAACTCAGAGGCGATTGTGTGCATTTTTCCATACCCAGTTGTTTGCCTGCTGCAGAAGAAAGATTTTATTGAGAGGAGAAGGGATGCATCAAACTTCCCAACTTCAAACTTCAGCAAAAGGGCTCTTGCCTCTTTGACTCCATGTAGAGAGACAGAGTGGTCACTTCTTGAAACACTCAAAATGTCAAAGCAAAGTATGTCTCCTTTGATGTTGACAGCGTTACTCAATACAAAATTGCATTAAATCCATCACATAATGATGTTCGGATGTTTCTTGTTGGTGAATTAAGCGGTTTTCAAACTTTTGGGCCCCCAAGCTTTTCATTAAGCCACAGATCCCCATTTCAAGAGATTTTGCTGTCGAGATCCTGATGTGAGAAGATATTTTGCTTTGTGCTGAGATGTCATGCTTGAACACTGACAAACAGATTCGAAATGGTGAGATAAAATCATAACTTTAAAATATTCACTCATACATTTTTTGTATTGTAACAGTGAATTTAATTATGTTGAAATTCAGTTATTCCTCAGATTGCTGTGGACCCTCTGGAAGCTCCTTAAGGACCCCTGGAAATCCCCAGACCTCACTTTGAAAACCATTGGTATAAGATACTTTTGCTGACTCAATATGTTTCCTCTTAGAATTTAATATGTACGTGATGATGGTACTCATAGAAAATGGGCACAATTACCTTGCTTTATATGAGCTAAGGAGGGCACTGTTGTCCTCAGCAAGTGGATTTTCAGTTTCTTCTTACTTAAAGCACAAACACCTTCTGTCCCTGAGATGGTAGAAGAGATATTCTTGACAAGCATAACAGCACTAAAGAGGGGGGGGAGAGTGTATCAGTCCCATCTATGAGTGTTAGGTAAAAGCATTTGGAAATGATTTATGCCCCCTTTGGACTGATCCATAACCCTGACTTTGACAAGGTTAACTCACGTAAATCACTTCTTTGAAGGATCCTCGGCATAAAAAAAAGCCACCCTCTCTGTGTGCTTTACTAAATAAAAGGTTCAGTGATACCCAAGCGACAGTGGGTTTATCCCTCTGTCAAAGGTAGATGTAATCTCTGGATGAGAGAAAAAATAGGAATAGGACTCTTAAAGAGTCAAAAGTTGGGTTGCACACTTTATCAGTGGGACCCCATGAAAAAATCTCTCTATTTTGGTTATCCTTCAATTTTCAGCCTCTTTATCTGCATAAGGAAGTGATCATATTTCAACCACAATAAAGCTCCCTCATCTTCCAGCTATTCCTCCTTCAAAAGACCCTCAAACCCCAACAACAGCCTTCCCCCCAAAACATCTCCACCCCTCTGTCTACCTGCTCTAATTAAGAGCCAGTCTAAGTGTTGCGGGTGTGGTGTGTCTGAGCTGGTGTGTGCGTGTGTGTGTCTTTGTGTATCTGGGTGTGTAAGTCTATTTGTGTATGTGTGCATACACTCAAATATGCCCGGTCGCACACCCACAGTCTGTGTGTGTGGTAAGAGGGGCACTCGTCGTCTGTCTGTCTCATGGTATTGACACTCAAATGCAGACAGAGCCACTTGAGCGGGTTACAGTACAATGTCAATGACAGGTACTTATCACACTGAAGTCTTCCACAAAGCTCTCCATCCTCTATTTGCTGTATGAGGCTCTTGATATTATCAGATGTTAATGTGCCACTGAGAAATTTTACACTGAATAGCAATTCAAAAGACATCTAAATAGTTATAGACATCCATAAGATTTAAAAGTAAAAGTTTAGGAGGCATTTGTGTTTGGTTGTCTCTTGTATAAAAATATATGTACACCTAAGGGATTTCCACATAGGGCATGTATTTAAGTATTAAATACCCTTATGTGAAACATATTAGAATTTAGCACATTTATGGACATGCATGTATATATGTCATATATTACAAATATATGCATCACCAGCTATCACTCATCATGCATATGTTGAGCAGGTATGAGTGTACATATATGACTATAAAAGGTTTTCATATATGCACTCATAGTATAATATAATAAAGTTACGCATAGATTTTCAACAATTATAGGCCACACATATATCACCATTTCCAAGGGGGGGTATATATGTTTGGTTCATAAATGACTATACTGCACATATGTAACTTATATTACAACATTTCTCTGATATAGGGTCATATATTTCTGTATGTGCTGGGGTGTACTGTATGACAAAAATAAATATTTATACATACACTTCTCTGGTGCATATCCTTAGTATTTACAGCTGTTAATGCATTGTTTAGACATGCAGTCATGTATTTACTGCTTGGTCTGAAACCAGGCTATACATAGCCAAAAAGATCCTGGGCTACGTGACAGCTAAAGCTTTGTAGAAATGACAGTTACAGCTCAGTGGGATGCACATCCAAAAGTATATCTATAGCTATCCGCTCAACATACTGTACTTTGACTAGGGAATTGTAAATGCAGAAGTTTTGTTGGAGGAATAGATGTATGTATGTTTGTCATGTGAAAGCTGCATTTTCAACAATGTGTGCCATTGTTTTTCAAGCTCCTCACTGCTGGGGATGAAACTGGAATCCTTTCTCCAATTTTTAAGGAGTATCTTGAGGCCAGAGGCTGTCTGCTGTGAGAAATGATGTGCTGTGTGAACACCGAGTAAATCAAATACTGGTGGCTGGTTTGAAATGTCCAAAATAATGAACATGCAATCCTAACATTCATTTTAGATTACTGCAAATCAGTCTTTCTGCCAGCACTCTAAAAATGAGCCATGTAGCTACCTTCCATGCTGAAGAGTCCCAGTGTTGTTTTCAAAGCGACCTAAAATGAAAAGCCTTACGCCTTTGACCCAGAGATGTATCCATCATACATGATGTATTTTGAATCATATATACTGTCCAGTGTATAAAAGATTCATGAGCTTCCCACATGCCATCATGGCAGTGGGATCTTAGATTTTGTTTAGCGCTCCATATGGTACCACAATTCAAGGAGGTTCACTTCCCAGCTGCTTGTGGCACATTTATTGGCACAAAGCTCAGTATCAATGGCCACTTTCTCCAGACTGTCTGTCACTTGCCATAAGGACAAGCCTTGACTGAAATTAATTGGCTCATATGACTTGCTAGACACATGATGAGATGTATTCTAATTAGACAACCATCCTTGGCACAATATTAACCCTTCGCCAGCTGAATTTGAAATCGTGAGCAAAAAATATTCCCATCATTTGTTTGTAATGCTCGCTGAATGCACCACTTTTTTCCTGCTTCGTCACGATAATACAAGGTTGCTCTAACTGAGCAAAGACAGTTAAAAATACACTTTAAAGGCTGTTTGCTGGAAGTGACTCATGCTTTTTTTCAAGTTAAGTCTATGAATAGATTTTGGCTGACAATGATACTCTGGCTCATTGCAGAATTTTGTCTGTGTTGATGTGCTTTTATATCAAAGGTACGGTCTGAACAGGGAAGATCAAAGTAGCAGCAAGGCTGGTAGACATACTGTCATATGTCCCAAACAAAAAACATGGACATCATTTAGTTCTCATTTAAAGGCATTATGGTAAATTTCTGCTCTTGGCTTTGTTCGGCTTTTGTTTTTGTGTTTACTTTTACTTTTGTTGTGAGAACCATGCACTCTGCCAAGCTGGTCTCCATGACAGCAATAAATAGCCCACAAACACACACTTTTTCCAAAGTCCTTATCTGTTTTAGTGATAAAGTCCTTCCCAGGGCTATTTTTCCAGTGCAAGGCGATTACACAAAGCAGAGTACCATTGAAAGAAGTGCACAGAAGCTGAGCCCACACAGAGAGGCCATTTGAGCGCTGTGTCGATGCTTTACCAGATAAGTATGGCATAGCCAAAGCAAAATGCTCTGTTGTCATCCTTCTGTCCCACCTTTACACCTCTCTCATCTTCAACTATTGTTGCGTGGCCCTTCACTGACATGCTGTTATCCCTGCATGAGTCCACACACACAATGAGGCTTTGGGGATCCTTTTCTTTGAGGGGAGATGGACCCATACACCAGGACAAAGCCTTCAAACTATCCAAATTATCTCTCCTGGGTGTCCCTCAAAAGGTATTATAGCTATCTGGGGAAATCATCTTAAATGCTTTTACCTTGAATGTCAAAGCAAAAAAGTCTTATTGTGCAAAAATGCATCACATCATACGAGAAATGTAGGGTGAGCATTTTTTTTAACGTATTTATTTTTTCTTGCCAGGTTGTAATTTTATATTGGCACGCACGCAAAATATCTGCAAGAACGCTACAGTAATGTTTGATCTCTGTATGAAAGTAGAGTCTGAGCATGGAAGATGCTTATTACAGTAGAAGGTGGAATTTTTCTCCCATCTGATTTATATCAGGTGCAAGACCATGGATGGGTAATTTGGCTGATAGTGGCATTTTTATTACAGAGCTCTGGTGTTAGTGGAAATGATAGGCCTGCTCCACAGCATTTGTGGACTGGAGTTTACCCCCTTTCTTTTGTCTCCAGCTGATTCTCCTGGAATGTTTGCTTGGGCTCATCCCCTGCACGGGAGCTTCACTTGGAATTCTCAGCAGCACCTGAGATGGAGACAAGCCTCGAGATTCACCTGGGGCAAGATAACAGGCAGACACGACAAGATTAGCTAACCTGTTCAGTGCTGCTTAAAGGGCTCTACAGCCCTTCCCTGGAGCTTCTGCAACAACATACATCTTCTATCAAAACACAGTTGAAATCAGTTCGAGCAACTGTAGAAATACTACTGCAGAGGTTAAATACAGTAAATACATTCACCATTGTTAATTAATTTGATTTCTATGTCCAAAAACCTCAAGATATGTCTGTTTGGAGAGTGTATCAATTGTGCACTGAATATTTGTGTGTGTGCCTGTGTGCATGCATGCATGTTTCTATGTGATGTGTTCATGCAAATATTGACAAAAAGCAGCTGCTAGGAAATAACGGACAATAATGTTCAGTTCAAAGCCTGTTTTATTCAACATGAAATGTTTGTCCAACCAGTACCGCCCTATTTGCTGGGACCTCTGGCAAAGCAGTAACCCTGATGATACATGGCCATGCAGAGACATGCAATGTGGTTAACCCTCTGATTTATGCCTGCAAATTTAATAATGAGTCAAAATGCTGATTGCACTAAGCAGAAACAAGCAGCTAGAATCCAGGCATTCATGCCATTAAACAAAAGTTAGACATGTCTGCATTTTCAGAAAAAAAAAAGAAAAGAAAAATGACTACAATAATAAAAGATGGTAGTCTACAGAGGTCACACTGATGGCATTTAGGGCGGTATGTGTGAATTCAGGAATGAGTGGGAAAGTAACAGAACCAGGTTTTAGATGGGCTTAAGACACTGAAACAATACAGCCGAATTAAGCTGAACAGCTCGGTTGTATGTACAAATAACTCCAGGGATATCTTGACATTTTTCCTGGCAGTGCACATGAGATTTTTAGCTG
>OMKZ01035243.1:8005-34349 GCA_900302535.1 Neoniphon sammara | reverse complement strand
GTGACACATAACTTCAGCTAATATGAGTTTGCAAAGGTTTTTAATTTGATGGATCTGAAAAATACATCATAAATTTGGGTTCCTTAAAAGTCCCTTAAAAAGTTCTCAGTGTTTTGTATAGGAAATTGGCTGGCATTTTTTCATGTAATAAATCATATTTATTAACAACAATTTACAAAGGATATCTATTCCCAATCAACTTTGTCATCAAAGTAAGTGAACTTTCTGTAAACCCCCTAAAGCATTTCCAGTAAACGAGTCATTGTTCAGTCAACATTTAGAAATACCCTTTGTCATTCCATAATTCATGGCATGAAGAACTCCCCAAAGTATTATTATAACTGCGCTGGCTTGAGCTGCGCTAGAATGAGTTCATTTTGCACCCCACCACTATAATTTCATGCAATTAGCAGTGATTCACAATTTTTCCATAACTGTCAGCACCTTCAAAGATACCCAAAGCAAGAGGAACACCTGTTTCCCTTAGTTTCACCATCATTACACTTTTTTTTTTTCTGCCCTGAGGGAATAGATTGATGTGAAATGTTAGCTGTTCAGAGGGGGTGTTTTTGACAGCTGTACGCAATGAATTCCTAGTTACAAATGTTGTAAAGATTATATCTTCAAGAATTTTAACTGCCAGCTCTGTAATAGGAAAGTGTGCGTACGTGTGCCTGTGCATGTGTGTGTGCATGAGTGTGTGTGTGTGTGTGTGTGTTTTTACACGTGCATGCATGCACAGTCTTTCAGAGCTGAGCCGAGACCAGCAGGTTCACAGATAGAGGAATAAAGCAGAGCAGACATGTGGCAGACTTGTGTTTTATATCATAACTGACATGTGCCAGAGGAGGCGCCTATTCCCAACTCTCCACCTTTTTGATCAGCGTCTGCAGTACGGTACTTGGCAACAAAAACTTACATACAAAAGCAGTAAAAGTTATCAGCGCAAATAGTTTCATGCCCCAGTCTTTTTACGTTCCTTGTTGCAGCACTCAGTTGCGTCAGCTCCTCTCACCAGCAACAGAACTGTGCATCTAGAAAAATGAAAAAAAGGTTTTCCCTCAATGGTTTTATAGTAAATATTGTAATGGTCCATCTGGATCTCATAAATTCATGCCTTTGTGGATCTCTTGGCTCTCACAAAAGAAAACCTTTTCATTGATGAATTACGTTTTGGATTCTTGATTGTGGTTCAGTGCAAATGAATAGTAAATAGGGATTCATATTTGAAAAGGGATACACAGTAAAGTAAAATGAATCATCGTAGATATCACCCAAAGGAGCCTGTACATGTTAAGGCAAATCTTTGGCACATTAATTGGGGACAGTCACAGCATATCTATTCTCTAATTACAGCTGATGAAAGCCTTGTCAACTTTAGTGACTGATGTCAAGGCCACATTGCCAGATTTTTAAAAGTTCTGTGTTTTCAACTGCTAAAGGGAGCAATGAGGGCTTAGTAATGCTCATACGCTGATGTTTGCATGAGCATTTTGCAGCGCTTATTTTTGGAAGCTTACAGAAAACAAAAGCTCAAGGAGACGCAATTAAAATGTGTGATTATCCAGGGCATTCTTTGTGAGTTTACCTAGACTGCACTCATAATGACTACAATCACTGTCAAGGACGGCGTGCTCCGCTCTCCTGCAGTCAATATGATTTCACCCTAACGGTACCCCGTCTGCCTGATGTCAAATCAAACCCATCCATTTTAGCCATCTCTTTTGATCCCCTTCTGTAATATGCCCTTTTAATTGGCTACAAAGTAAGGCCTGAATAGAACAGGCGCGGGTTAATTGGCTTCAATTCCTGGTGCCCCCAAGCTTTCAGGCGGGGAGCCCTTCTGCCGAGCTGATGTTTAATTCAGGGGCCCAGATGGAGGCTAACAGCCCGGCTGTGGGAGGGTCTAATCCTTGACTCACACTGTCACCAGGCCTGGCTGTGGCTCTGGATGGCCTGGGGGATCAGGGGGTCTGGGTGCCCCCCCCACTACCCCCTCCTGCTCCCTCACGTCAGTGTAATTTGGGGACAGTGATGTCACTCTTAGCCGTGCGCTCGTACCTTGAACTGGATGGACGGAAGCCTGCTAAGCCCCTCGCTAGCAGCAGAGTCAACACCCCCCCACACCGGCCCTGCGCTGTCTGGCCCTCCGAATGGCTGATCCGGCCGGGAAACTGGTTCTTTTGTCTGCCTCATTGTCGGCGCAGCAAAACCCCAGTTACTTCCCGTCTGGGTGATGAGCTGAGGATGTTTTGAAATGGAAACGAAGAATCTCCCTCTGTCAGCTGACTCTCTTACAACATGAAGTGACTGGCCAAATGTCACTGCCCCTTACTTTCTGAATGTACGTGCATCTGACCCGAGTGAGGAGAACTGATTAGAGCATCAGGAGATTAATTTGGGAATCATTAATAAAGAGGGCACAGGTCCAGACACAGGTCACAAAGTTAACTGAGCCAGACATGTGCCCAAACACAAACATAAGAGCATTAGACGTATCCACCATTCAACACCAAAAGTAATCTCAGCAGCCTACAGTCTACACACAAAATAATCACATTAGCCCCTTCATTTGCATAATGCTGCATAATCCCTCTCACTGCTCTATCCCATTAACCTTGTAATTTTGTTTGGATTATATGAGAACTCCAGTGATATAGACTCAAAGTTTATTTCCTCGAATCCTTGTGCTTGTTAGAAAGAAAACCCTTGGTACAGAGACTGAAAGAGGACTTGAGCAGGGAAACAAGGAAAATCAAATTCAGTTAGGTTTTTCTGTGTTTTAACAGCCATGTCAAGAGTAGATCTATGCCAGAGAGTTTAAAATCAGGTTTATTTCGTCCCTGGTAAATTCAGCCTTTCAAACGGACACTGCATCCTTGTTTAACCAGCCAGGCCTTGAACACGCAAAGGAATCTGTGCGTTCTTGTTTACCTCCACCTTGGTTACCATCCAGGAAAATTTTGTCTTTTTTTGTAATGTTTTCTGTCCATATGTGAAGACTGCAGTCATGGCAGACAGTACAGCCTGTCCTACTTTGTAAAGCATGAGTCATAAGAGAAGCATCTTCATTCAGCTATTGTGTCTGTCATCACATTCATTGTTGTTTTTGGGGCGGAGTGGGAAATGCCTAATATTATGATTAATAATGTCTCCATATCTTCCACAGGCAGCGCAATAAGTAGGAAACAATTTGTAACACTTTCAGGTCACTGAAAGTGTTTTTCACATTTAAATCTTTTTTTTTTATGTAGCCAGTCATATCCTCTTCTAGTCCTTTATACTTCCCCTATTTTCCCTTGCTAACATCGAGGCATGTTTGAACGCTTCACAGTGACTCCCTACAAGTCAACGTCACTCCCACTACTTCCCAAAAATGGTTATAGAGACAAAAGCCAGAGCTTTTTTTTTTTGACAGGGTTCAAGAGATCACGGTTTATATTTCCTCTTGCATTACATGTGTCTCTAAATAGTCTGGTTTTGGTGGCGGTGGTATTGGTGGGGATGCTGCGCTTCAAACATAATTTGGGCTGGTGCTTATCATAGTTGACTGCTCTGGTGCCGCCGCCGAGGAGGAAGCTGCTTATATCATCTTTGTTTTGCTGCGGCCCAGCTGTTTTTGCTCAGCTATCTGCTGATGCTAAGGGTCTTTGATGTGCGAGGGGAGGCGCTGCATTGTGGGGAATCACTCTGGCACTGGCGACCCCAAAACTTATCTCCCATCAGCCTGCTGGAGTTCAAGTTTAAACACATGGGAAGGATTGTTTTTTTGTCCTTTGTTTTAATATGGCTGTCTGTTTCATGGCATCTGTTCTCTGTTCTCTGTTCTCTTCCATTTGCATCTATCATGACTAGATAATGAATAGGAAGATATTTAAGAAAGATGTTTTGTGGCCGACCATGAGCTGGATAGTGCTTTTCTATTGAATCAATGCACTTTGTATATGTTTAAGCCCATGCATGAATACTAAATAACAGTGCAACTAAGTACATGCCAAAACAATCCCCTAACAATTTTTCTGTTTTCTAACAAAACAAGATCTCTAGATTCATCAAAGCAGACGTTCTGTCAAGGCAGAGGTTGTTTGGCTGCTGGAGAGAATGAGCAAACACTTATTTTCTGAGGCTTCACCACAGATTATGTCATTTGTGTTAGCCTGAAGGTTATCCTGTGGTCTCCACTTTGCTTTTATGACTAATGAATGCTTAATCCACCACAGATGAAGCATCCAACTTGTTCCAGTGCCTGTTTCTTTTTGCTTTTCCTTACTCTAACAATGCCTCCAAACCTGAATGTTACAATAGAGGCCATTCATCTGTTCAGTGGCTCTGACTTTTGTTTCTTTCATATCCCCCTTTTTCCCCAGCCATGCTTTTTCTTTGTGATGGTGCAGAAGTCAACAGATCCTCTCGTGATTTCATTGCGTGGTTTCGTGGTTTTCAGTTGTCTTTCCTTGTCATCTTGATTTTTTTTAAATTTATTTATTTATTTTTTGCAGTTCTATTTGTATATTTGTTTTTTCTTTGTTTTGTTTAAGGTCTTTTTATTGTATCATCTGCTCAAACTGGGGATTTGCCTCTTCTCTTTATTTCTCCCTCGTTTCTATTATTGGCTTTTGTTGCTTTGTTTATTTCAAACTTTTTGCATTTGTCACTGTGCAATAAACATAAATGACAGTGAACTCAACTTTCTCACTTTATTTTGGCAGGTGGGATCATAAGAAATTCATAAAGTTTCAGCTAAACATTTGATTTCCACTATTGTTGCCCTGCAGTATATCTGCTCTGTAGAGCTATGAAATGAAGGTTCCTCTTTCCTTGTCAGCGACAAGGTGAAATGAAAACGGTGTGGATGACGACACAAGAGCACTGCCAGCAATGTAAATGGTGAAAGGTTGTGTTTTTCAGGCGAGGGGCTGAGGGTAAGTCTGGAAGCCTGTGATTAAATGCTTGTTTGTCTGCTTAAGTGACTCTGTTCAACAAGCTAAAATACAGTGTATGACAACCTGGTCAAAACAGACACACCGCCACGCCGTAAATCACTGCACAGCTGCAGGTGAGAAATAGCAGCCTGACTAACAGTGCAATGACAAATGGACGATCTTATCACATTGACAACCCATAAGAACACAGTATGAAGGTTATTTATTGTTCAGGTCTGTTGTAGTCTGAGAGTGAGTCTTTAACCATGATTCAGCTGTAGTGCTGCATACAATTTACAGCATAGCATCATGGGTAAGTTTGATATCACGATATAATTTGCTGGCATTTCCATAAACACTGAAAGACAGGTTCCCGTTGCTCTTTGAAATGGAAAAGTAATTAAAAGTCATTTAAGCAGGCACAAGTTTACAGTACCACAGCAGGCTGAAATCCTTTCTTTCAACCATGTTGTCATTGCTAAAATAGGCTTTCCCCATTTCCTTCATGACTGAGGGTGTTATACACCTCTAACATTTCTTTCCCCTTTTCCACTGATGCAGTTTCCTAAAACCTGGGACAGAGCAAACAAGAATGAGCCTATTAGCTCCATATTAAGCTGTCAAGAAAGTCGCT
The DNA here is from genome assembly GCA_900302535.1 of Neoniphon sammara. Classification (NCBI taxonomy): domain Eukaryota; kingdom Metazoa; phylum Chordata; class Actinopteri; order Holocentriformes; family Holocentridae; genus Neoniphon; species Neoniphon sammara. The sequence continues at coordinate 28,793 of OMKZ01035243.1, read as the reverse complement.
CTTTTGACCTGTCTTTTTACATTCATCTGTCTTCATCTCAATAGCTCAAGTTTCCCGACTGATAACGATGACATTGAAGCCTTTTACAGCATTTTACAATATATTCTCAAGTTTGTTGATCAGCAGCTGTGCAGGAGATGCTGTTAGCTGCTGGCTGTTGTCAAGTGGTGACCCTGCCAGACACTTAAGAGGCTACATCTACACGCGCAGGCCATGCATCACTCTTCATTCCTGCCCTCCTCTTCCGCCTGGCTTGGATTAACTTGCAGGAGGACAGGATGCCATATTCTCCACCTTCTTTGCATAGCTCAGAGCCTTTGATGTGGGTTCAAATGTGAGAAAAGATCAAGAGATCAAAAACTTAGTCACATTCAAGAGATAAAACTCTTGGTCTCGTCTGTCAGCTGACTAAATCTGACAGAGCAATAGACAGGCTGTGTTCTCGGTTTGGAGATAAGGTGCAGTTTTGCGGATATCAGCAAGTGAGACGAGACAATCTTGGCTTGAGCGGAGCTTGGGTGTGGTCCAAACTGATCAAATCCATGCAAACAGCTATTTACATACAAGACATTCCTCAGCAAAGGGGATAAGCCAAAAGGAAACCAGTAATTCTGAAGGTGATTGTTCTCCTCCCAGTTCTTTGAAGTGTTTAGCCAAATGTCTGCTCATGACCTCAACGCGAGGACAACTGGGATAGAGCGCTTCCAGAGATTAGCCTGTATCAGATCCAACATCATCCAACCCTCACAACCTGACTGCTGAAAGACAATTAAGCCCTGGTGATTTTGTTTAGGCAAACTGATGACAGCAGCAAAAGAAAAGCACAACATTTAATATTTTGGATTTTCCATTTCATCTCATTAAATGACAACAAAGCAGAATAACTATTGAAAAAAATGGTTAGCATGTACAAGCTCTCAACTCAGGACATATTTCTCCTGTACTTGCACCTATGGAGGGTTCACGGCAAATGTGAAGAAATTATAACTGAGCGCATATTTATTTGGTTTCCACGGTGACAGCCATTGAAGAAGCTCCAGAAAATCGAAAGGACATTTCAGAGCAGATTGCATGAAAATTAGAAAGTATTCCTAGAATCCTGGCTCCAAACAGATTTCAGGGGTTTGGATCTCTCTAATATTAGGGGTAAAAAAAGAAAATCCTATTCCCTCTCAAACCCATGTCAGAAACTACACATGAACGTAACCTAAGGTATATTTCTGTTTCATGTTAGCGTATTCCTGGAGAGGGCAACCTGGCTTCAAAATAACAAGTCATTCATTCTTTTATCGCCATACCCACAAAGAGAACGGCACTAGAGGCCTCCAAAAAGTCTCCTGTAGAGCCTTATCTAGCACAACCAGAGATTCATTTAATGCAGAGCTTAGCTTCAAATGATATCTGAGGAGGATATGGTGACCAGTAAGTAGGGGGTCATCGTCTTTTCATCCAGGCATGCCACTTTCAGCCGGGTTAAACAGCTTACAGCACACGGGTATGGTGCCCTGTCCCTTGCAGCAGAGACTTGGCTCTCGCTGGAGACAAAAAGAGCGAGGAAGGGGGGGCTTAATGCAGGATGAAGGCCATTCTCTCTGTTCCTTGTAATCCTCTTGCTCCTTGCTCATGGGTTGTAATCGGGCCTGCAGCGTCCACCTCGCCCAGCATTCCTTAAATACCGGACCTTCTGTGCTTAGCTTGAAAGTAAAGTTGGACGACAGAGGAGGAGGCATGTTGGCTGCATAAATGGCTCAAAAAAGAGGGTAATTTGGACGTACTTGGCCTGACAGAGAAGCACAGTGGAGGATCGCACTATACCGTTGAGCCAGAGCACTGGCGGCAGCTTGTTTTACAATGCTCGCGGATGAATTTGCATTTTTAACATCTCTCAAAAGCAGGAATTAAAATTAAATTAAACCAAACCACCAGACTCCCCCATCAAAGGCATTGCACTGTGAGATTCTACAAATGTTTACATGAAATATTTTCTGAACCATAATTATAAGCCTTGTAAGAGTATCAGCGGAAGCAAATTATTTACGACTGTGATCAAAATCTATTAGCCTAGCCTTGGTTTGCGTAGGAGGAACAAAAACAACCTTTCCTCTTTAGAACTGAACTCAACAGAGGATATCCATTATTTAATGTTGTAAAAGTATGTATTATCTATAAAGTTGCAATGACTATAACATCTCTGGTGTTGAGGTTCGCACAAATGTCTCACTGCCAAAAGGAAACAAGTGTAGAATGAGAGTAAGCCTCTATAACTCAAAACAGACTAGAATTTAATAATAATGGAATGACTGCTCCACTGTATAAATAGTTAAAAATCAGCTGTAATGCCATCCAGTGCTATGAAGAAACTTCCATCATTGAATTCATGATGCATTCATTCTTGATGCATCAGACTGGCCTTCCATAGCAAGTTTGAAGCCTCCATCACCCCTCCCTTCGGAGCGAAATTACTTCCTGTGAACGCAATAAAACCCTAAAAGTCCTTAGTCATTTAAAAGTTTGATAGGAACAAGAATTACACAGCCAGCTCTGATGAAGACATAGCAAGTTGGAAGAGGATGGTGACATTTACGAGAAAATATGGGAACGGCGCACAGAGGCCGAAACCAATTGGTATCTCCTTGCTTGGAAAAGCAATCATCTGTATACCGAGACATCTTGTAAAACATTCCTCCTGCAATTGAGTCTCAAAAAGAGTGTCAAAAAGCCAAAAATCGAACACTCCCGGCCAAAAAGAAAACTCCGAGAAGCCAACTTCTTTGGAACCATTAATCTAAAAGAGGCAGACAGACAAAGAATAATTCTTCGAAATAATATGATAGTAATTATCATACGTTTTCCCTGACATGGGGAGTGCAGCAGTGAACACCAAGCATACTCCACATCAAACTCCAGCCTTCTGTAGTGCCAGAGGGAGCAGAGGTAAATAGGAGAATTTCAAAGTGGGCTGTACCTACAAATCACAGAGATAATGGGCACATTAGTAAATCTTGTGGAAGGAGAGAGAGAGTTGAAAAATGTGTCTCCATCTGCCCTGGTGTGGAATGTGGTGTCGTCTCCGATAAGAGCGAGGTCTCTCGGTAAAGCCTGAACATGCCATGGGGGCAGAGACCTTGGAACCATTGCTGATCTAATGATATGCTACACTCTCACTTTGCACGTCTGCCAAAAGAGGGAAAGATAGAAAGATAGAGAGGGAGGGAAGGAAAACGCAGGAGAAAGAGAAATCCCCTATTTAGAACTGCATCCTTCTTAAACATCACTGCAGGGACACAGGAGGAATTGTTTAACCTGGGGGACAAAAAAATCCAAGAGGAGCAGAATTACTTGCTTTCCGAAAGATCCTCGATGATTTTTTTCTCACCCCTTTTGGAATTAGTTTACACGAGCGCTGCTGTGAATCTCAAATGGGATTCTAGATGGCTACTTTCCCTGCCATTTATAGTCAAAGCTAATAAATTGGAGGAAAAATGAGAAATCCCTCTCTAATCTGGCATAATAAAGAAATATGGGCCAGCAATGTGTTTTATATGGCCTTTTCCGGTATTGACCATGGCCGCCCAGCACAATTTACTAGCCACAGGTAACACAGAGTTCAGGGATAATCTGGGGATAGTAGAGGCCTTACACACTCCTGGCCTGCTGTGTTTGTGATAACATTCCCAAAAGCCTTGGCAAAATATTGCCAGTGGCTCCAAAATCACCCAAGAGTGAATGAGAGTAAATTGGTGATTTTTTTTTTTCTTCTGTTGGGGGGTGCAAAGAAAGAGACACAAAGATTGGAAAAGATTTTTTTTTAACCCCAGTCATCCAAATTAAGTGGTCTTTTCTGTCATTTATGGAATAGATAGCTGAGGTATACACGTGCATCTGTGTGTGTGCATGTGTGTGTGTGTGTGTGAGAGAGAGAGAGAGAGAGAGAGAGAAAGAGAGAGAGAGAGCACATGTCAGCTTGTTTTTAAATGAGCCCACTTAAAAGTCAAGAGGGATCTGTGAATCTGTGAGCGTTGTGTAATGTCTTCATGCTGAGACATTCAAACTGAAGACTTCTCAAATAGCTTCTTCTTTTATTGTCATTTCTGCCTGAATAAAGTCCCGTCCCTGCGATCCTCCTGGAACTTTGCGTGAACCTCTTCACAAAGCGACTGCAAAAACATGAACTCGGTCAAATGCCACGGCGGCTCTTGTTGCTGTATGAAATTGACATTAATGTTGATTATCTCTGCAAATAACAAATTTGAAATTGTTTTTCCTGACCTAGTGGCATTTCTGAGCAGTGCAAACATAATCGCTGTTTTGAGAAATGCGACTCTTGCCTCGGGGGTAGTTTGTGGGGGGTGATATGACTCAGAGATTCTTCTTCCAGGTCATTTGTTTGCCGTATTAAGTCTGGACCCTAACAAGAGCTGAATGTAATGACTCTGTGTTCATTTTATGTCGGGGGCGGTGAACATGACGTGATGCTGTAAACCAAATGTTGACAGCTGCAACTAGATTCACCTGCAGCAGTGCAGCATTGTTTTATCAAGATTTTTTTGGCTTTGGGGCAAAAAGTTACTCACAGTCCACTGAAAATCAACACTTAAACAGAATCCCTGCTAGTTGAGATGCAGCCTCGAGCTTTGTGTCGGCTGACTTGAAGTCTCTAATATTCGGTAGAATTGATACAGTCACGATGTCACTCCAAATCCTCTGCATGAGAGTGAATTTATTGCACACCACAAATCCCCCATCTACATCTTACCCCCTTGCAAGCTGTTTACTCATGCAATCGCTGATGAACCGCTGTCACAAGGCACTTTCTTTATTTACCTTCAATTTTGTCAAACTGTCAGCTTTTGTGGCTTCTGTGGGAGAACGGGGTAAAAATAGAGCTATTATTTACATATTTCCTGTCAGTCATCTCACAGTCTTTGTGAGTTTAACCAAAACACTGTGGGCCTGCTCGCTGTAGATTTGGTTCCTGTTGATATACACAACATAAGCGGCCTAGGATAGGGATCAATGGTGCTTGGCCAGCTGAAAGCAGTAATTCCAGAGCCAGTGGAAAACACAGGACTGAATAATTACATGGCATATTTAGCTGCAAAGGGAGTGTTGTTGATTAAGTCTAGGGTGCTTATTCACTCACAAACAATGCTGAGCTGGAATTTTGTCGGGCGACCCAGAGATTTATGAGACAGGGTAGCTGCATATCCTACTCAAGCATATTTAATGAACGGCATGTTCATTAAGCTGCATTGATTAGCGAGCAAAATTGGGAGAATTTTATGAATTCAAAACAGCTGGTCGCAGTTTGAGATGCAGTCCACCCTAAGTTCTATAAAACCTTGTCCAAGCTAATCCCGAAGTATTGTAAAAATAATAAATCAGATGGAGGAGTTTCTCCTACTTTTGCACTGTCCTGACCTAGTGAGTTAAGACTGAGAGCCAATGTAACAGTGACCTCACCTGACCCTCACTGCTCTAATAAAAGCCAAATGTTGTCAGGCTAGCCACAGAAGCTTGCAATCCTCTGCACTTCCCTGTTTACAGGTACACTGACCCTGGTTTGACCCTGCAGACATTTGGGTAACCCTAGCTTACCTCAGGACTGGGGTCAGGAGGGCATTAAGGACCGGTCTGGTCGGAGGTCAGCCTGTTGATTTCATGCTCTTAAATTATTCTGTCACACAACTGGAGACAGTCAGAGAATAAACTCAAAGTATAGTTGGCTTTGTTTCTTTTGTCCTAAGAAGTGACTGCAATCCTTAGCCAAGCCATCATTACATGTAACTGTAGCTCACAACTGAGCAAAACAATTATGTCACTGGAGGTGCTAAGACAACGTACCACTAGAGAGAAGCTAATTCAAATATAGTTTATGCATTTATATACAGCTCCGTGTTGGCTCTCACACATATTTGTTTGAAAGGATTTTAATGTATGTTTCTCAGCACGGACATTAATGAGAACACTGCTCACTTCGAAGACCCGCTGCCCGCCAAATAGCGTTTAAGATGAAATACAAGTGGGCAAATCATACAGGCATGAAGGGGAGGGGAAAATAGTGGGTATATTTATTCTGCACACAGGCTATACATTTCAGAGAGAGAGTCGAGGCCTGGAACATTCCGCGAGATCAAGCGAGGGCAAAACGCAGAGCACTTCAGTAATCTTCGCATTCCTCACAATTCAAATATAACAGTTATTTTAAATTATGTTCATGGTGGGAAAAAATGTCAACACTTTTAATTGTCTCTTTGGCTGTAGCTATTTTCTTTTTCAACATTTGGGATTACAAGGAGTACTTTATCATACACATGCAAAAAAAGACTTGTTGCTTGCTCTCATTTTGGTAGTGAAATTGATTTACACAGCAATTACAAAGATGAAATAGTCCCTCTTTACACAAACAAGTTTATGAATTAAATAATTCAGCGATGTTTCTGTTATTATAGATCAAAGCATCAAAACAGGTTTTGCGGGAATGAGCGATAATATCATATCAACACAGAACAACAACTCAACCTGCACCCATTTTAGGTTAATGCAATGCATCCTGGGTAAAACAACAACAAAAGCACAAAATCACCCTGAGAGAAAGGAATGGAGCGAGAGAGCAGAGCAAAGCGCAGCAGTGGACAGATAGCATCACATTCACAACAGATCTGAGCAGCTCTCCATAGGCCCCAGCCACCCAGAGGGTCGCAGCCTCCCACTCTGGCCCACCCTGGACACTTCCTGTTGGGCCACTCCTCGCCTCCTAGCTGTGGGGAATGCTGGAGCACAGTGGAGCCGGGCAGAGCTGTAGTACTGAGACTTGGGCATGGCGTGATTGTGGCAGAGCTCGGAGTGAAGTTGGGTTTGATGTTATCAAAGGTCCTAGACTTGGTCGGAGGGGGGTTGGAACGTGGGCAGCACCCCTCTGTCTAATGACCCTCTGTCGGCTGGTAATTGTTGCCTTGGCTTAGGCTCAAGCCTTTGTGTGTTCCAGGAGCCAGCAGTCATGATCAAAGTTGTTCTTAACCAAGCAATACCTTAATCCCCTCTGTAATAAACAAGGCTCGGTGACAGAGGCCGCTCTGGTTTCACTGTGGATTAAAGCAGCCCTCCAAAGCTCCTGCTCTTTTATTGATATCCTGCACTGCGCCTTTAGCCAGACAGGACGCTGGCATTGAGGATTAGCTTGCCTTGGACGGACTAGCAATCAAGTGCTACCTGGATCTAAGCCCTGTCGGCGCAGCCAGTTTGCCACTCATGTCCTAATGACCAATGATGGATGTTCTGGTCAGCAGAAGGATCTCTCAGTTTTACACAGAATCCTCCTTATTGACAGGATGAATGAAGCTATTCTTTATATCACCTGAGATTTGGTAGGACACATTTTATCTGGGTGGGATTATAGATAGATCAAGGCAATCTCATAAGAACTTGTACAAGCCACTTAGTCATTCCATAGATTCCACTGATACTTGAAGGGATATGATATGGTGATATAGAAAGAGAGGTATATAAAAAAAGAGAGGTATTCCCAGTGGAAAGCAGTCTTTCAGGCTTTGTTCCATAACTCTGGGATTTGTCTCTGTGATCGCTGCAAGATGGGCACTTCATGATGTTTTCCTTGCTCATTTTAGGGTAAAAAATATAGAGGCTTAAAGGAAATTGTGAGTCAGTGGACAAAGTTGTGGTGATCTTCTTGTTGACAAGTAAAAGCAGTTATTGCTAAAAGGATGTCATGTGTTTTCGATATTAGTCGAAAACATAGGGCCACTGGACACTCCAAAAATTAACCCACCCGAGGAAGGTCTTTTTCAACACATTAGTAAAAAAAGACGTAAATGAAAATGACTCAAGTCATGCCTTTCTCTGACAGTTTTGATGCTACCTTGGCCTTTACTTTGACACTTAATAGGTCAGTCCTTTCTATATGCAGCACTGTGTGAAAGTGGTGCAAAATATATTGTCAAAGTTGTCCGGTCAAGGCTAAATAAAAAACTAAATATATACATCTCTCATAACAGAGTGAGTGTCAGTGTGTTGAAACATATTGCAACTCCTTTGACCTTAAACAGGCAAAATAAAACATGTACTGTAGGTGGACAATAGTGAGAGGCTGATAGTACCGGGCAGCTCCAAGGTGTGAATGGTTGTGTAACTGCATGAATGGGGAACGGGGCAGTTTTGATAAACAACATCAACCAAAGCCTTCCTTTGATAAACAGAGGTTAAAAAAGTTTCCCTTCCTGCATCTCATTATTTAAGGCAATGAAAAGACTTAAAAGCCATAAATTATTCAGTGTCCTTCAGGATATGGGTAAATTTTTTTTCCCCTGTAAAATCCAATAGATTTTCCTGTCACCATCGTAAACATGTTATTGTGGCAGACAGCGCTAGAGCAAACACACACTCACACTCCCTGGCTATCTGGTATGATTGACAGTGGTGGTGTGAGCAGAGGCTCCAATTTACGACCCCAGAGAAATACTGAATGTCACAAAAATATTCCCCTCCGTTCTGAGTGTCACCGCAGTGTTTCTCAGTGGTGTATGTGGCCTCACTTTGTCACTGTGTACCAAAACCCAAATTTGGCTGTTGTAAACACAAATCATGATCCCCGCTCTCGGTAGAACACCAGATTGTTAAACATTTTCAAATATTTTCGTTGTTAAATAGAGAACATGTGAGTTGCTGCGCAAGCAGAAAAAAACACCCCCCTGAAAAACACATCTGTATAGATACAGACATACTGTAGTCAGAGCATGTCTCCATACCAGCCCGAGCACTGGACACCTGTTTCCACTTACACATACCAGTATCCACTTACTTAAGCCAATAAACACTCCTAGTCAAATGAAATATTGTACTGTAAAAAGTAAAAGTAGGAGCAATCAGCTCGCAATTTTCCTTCCTTAGTTCAAGAATGTTAATAATTTTCCACTCTTCTGGTGAGAGCTGTTACAGTCAAAAGTGCAAATGTGAAGTCTTTCACAACTGACGTCTGAGGAGATCTAAAACAGAGATTTAATAACAAATACACTGCAACTTTTTTCCGTTTTTATATAGACAATGTGGCATTGGAGCCAAACTGCTTATGATGTAGTAACTGTGTGGAAAAACTGCACTAATTTGTGCACAGATACAGAAAACGTATCACGAGTAAAATAATAATCAAAGTGGAAAAACTGATGGCACACACATGGAGTTGCAAGTGGCACACATATGGAGTTTACATCAATGAACACGACTGTTTTTTCCTTACGATACAAAAGTCTCCAGCCTGTAGTAAATGTTGTGTTGTGCCATGAGTGCTGCTCTTCTTTCGTCCTGTTTGCCTCAGAGCGTGGACAGGCCGTGCAGTGCCTGAGGTTCTGCTGGGTTAACTCTTGTCTCCCAAGCCCGCTGTCACAACCATCATCACTCCAGAACAAAAGGAGTAAACAGCAAGCTCCCTGGTATATTTCTGTGTATGAGTTCTTATGATTTATTATCCAGCTGCCCTCAAATATGCTCCAACTTGGCAGGGATTGTCGCTGAGGATTAGCAGCAGCCGTGGCTAACAGGCAATTAAATATTTATATACTGCTGTGCGGTGGCAAGCGAAACCTTTTGAGGGTCAGCAGTTTGAGCCGTGAAATTGCTCTATTTACGCCCTTGTTTACTCTCTTACAATATTTGCATGTTGAATGAATACAAATCCTATCTCAATCACGACCTGGGTTGAGGGTTAAGTGGTGACAAAATGCATAACCATAAAATGCAGAGGGACAAGTCAAACAATGTGCTGTTCCTACATAAAGGGCTTTAACCAAGGGGTGGTCACCCACTGGCCAAAATAGCCTCTTGTGCAGGATCCTGCCAATGAGGGCAGTGATAGCCGCATGGTGTTTGCAAACAGCAGACAGGCTGGCAGAAGAGGGATCCCACTCCAGTCTCTAACCCGAAGGTGTGCATATTAACCTAGCCTGGCTAATCCTAATGCCATAGAGAATAGAAAGGGATTAAGACTTTAACCCCTTCAGAGAGAGTCCCATCCTGGATCGGAGCAGAAAGGGCCCTTGCCCGGCCTCTCTCTGCTGGGGCTCCTCTCGGACTCATTGTCCCGTCACGAAGGCCAGCTGTCAGTATCCTCAGGATGACGAGATGAATGAGGAGCCATTGAGCAGTGCGTCTGCTCCCTCTGTTTACCGAGGGGCCTCTCGCTGGGAAAATCACATGACTCCAGGGCAAAATGAGGCTTTACGTCGCATAAAACCATCAAATTACTTTCTCATCTATGAATGAGTCTAAAACACCCAGAGTGATTCATTGTTCATATCTCTGAGTTGCGTCTTCCAGTATAAACAAGCAATGTGACCGCTTTAACCACCTAATTGTAAAGGATGGATATATCATCATTTGCCCTTGCCAGTAGTGCTGTTTGTTGCAAATCATTTGGGCAACTGACATGTCACCATCGAATCTTTCACTCTGTCACTGACTTGCACTCTGATGTTGATTTAGGTCTACGGCAATAACAGTATCAATTCAAATATCAGTGGAATAAGTGTTATCATATGAACGGCTGTCAGAAAGTTAATTCATAATGACAACCCATGATTTCAATAACATGCCCTCTAACTATTTGATCAAACAGACAGCCCCCTCCCTTTTGGTGCAGGATTATACACTAGCCTATATCTGGAGATCATTTTAGGCCCTCATTAATCATTCATATTCTGGCAACTAGCCAGGCACTGGGAGTAAAATAGAAAGAACTATAAAAAGACAGAAAGAGAGCGAGGGAGAAACAAAGAGAGAGGGGGAAGGTGGGACAAACACGCATACCCAGCTTGCTGGCTGGGAGCCACTGCTATCTGGTGGTACACCTGCACTGTTTTATGAGGGACTGCGAGGGGAGTGTTCAACAGTGCGTCCTCACAGCTCGGACCGTAGGTGGTCCGGTCCCCACACCTGCCTCTGGGTCCTGGGCCAGCCAGCCAGGCAGCTGCAGCACAGTCCTGTCACTCACTTAACACCATGTCTTAACGGCATCGCTGCATCACAGGTATTCATCCCATCTGCTCCCCCTTGGGCTTATATCATCTGGAACCTGGAGGGGCTCCACTGAGTGATCAGCGATCAAAACACACACTCACAGATAAGGGTGCAGCGACATCACGCTGAAGCAATCTGTTGGGTAGGGTCAGTCGATGAACCTGTTGAGGTAATGTGCAATGTTTTGCTTCATTGCTGCGCAATTGGAACGGTCCTCCCTTCCTTTACCCCCTACTCCCTATGCTCTACATTTCCCTCAGTTCTCCATCGACTGTACCCCCTCAGATCCCGCATGGTCCTGCATGTTCAGGCTGTGCGCTGTCACTCTGTCGGGTTCAATGTACGGCCATGCAATTACCACCAACATAGAAACCTGAGGATTTCTCACAAACAGATGTGCTGAGGAATCCCTTTCTTTGGCTTTCACAGTCACCCTACCGTCATCCAAGACTGTCAAAGGTCCCATTGATGGTGTCAGCTTGAGATAACAGTAAACTGTCTGGGATAATGGTTGTTGGTAATGAGAGTGTTGATTTCAAGCAGTTGACTCAGCTCCTGTTAAGTGGGATGAGTGTGGGAGCAAAGGAGGATGGGTGGAAGGAGAGAGCCAAGGACCATCTGTTTCCCTGGTGGTTACCTCAGAGGTCTGGGCCCTGTGGATGATCCTCACCCATCCTGACCTGGAAGCCAGTTCTGCTGTCAACAGCTTTTGAGAATTGACATGTTCTTCCCTTTCATCTTGGAGTGACGAGTCTTGGTAAGATTGGCAGCGCATTCCCACCCAGCACTTTTCCAACACACAGCTTCAAGGCTTTAGTGAATGAGCAACTGTTGTCCCTGCAGGTTAATCTATTTTTGTACATTATGGAGTAATCTTCTGTCTTTTTTTATGATTTCAAAGAAAGTTGTGATATTTCAAGTTTATTTTATGAAACAAAACATATAATATCTATCTATCTACCTATCTATCTATCTATCTATCTATCTATCTATCTATCTATCTATCTATCTATCTATCTATCTATCTATCTACCTACAAATAAAATGAAATAGCATTTATATTTCTCAATACATTATCACCTGTTTCCAATACATTATCATCTCTTTACAATATATGCATGGATGACTTTTTTTTTAATGAAAAATCAGTATTTTTTTTTTTAAGTTAATTGCTGTTAGCGCAGCCCAGAGGTATAATCACTTTCTTAAATCTTTGTAACTGGTAAATAACTAAAAAATAAATCAAAACACCAATTAAATCAATATGCTGACAGCTCATTCTTTGTGCTCATACACTCATTGAAATAAGCCTTTAAAATCTTCGATAAGAAGCTGATCTCTTGTGGTGGTTAACCAGCTCGAGCTCCCCTCCCCCAGACTGCCTGCCCACTGTTTCCAGTGCAAGTGCTCTCCATTTGTCTCTGTGGATCAAATGTCTTAGGGACTGCTCTGTTGATCTGCCAGCCTCCTTATAAGGTCTGGGCAGGGAGAGCAAAGCCCTCGCAGAGCCCTACTAACCCTCTCCCTTTATTTACATAGACTCTGGGTGCACACAGCCATGAAAAATCCTCCTCGATCAGACTTGCCTCATGGGCTGCAGGAACATCTTTATTACTGGACAGCCCAACTGTTTGAGGGCATCACAGCAGTCCTGTCTTCATCATATTCTTGGTGTGTCTTTGCCCATTTTTGTGCGCAGAAGCTGGATACAATTTACACAGTGTTATGTTTAAACTCTAAACGAGCTGCATGAAGAAAAAATGTTTTCATTGCCATTCCCTTAAAATAGGTCGTAAATATATATGTGTGTGGTTCAGTATTTAAACTATATATGAAATTATTATTGACTGACTCGACGCCAAGTGCTATGGAAAGTCCCTTTCTTCCATTTATGACACCTGAATGACTGATTTCACTACATATCCTCCAAATTTATAGATTGCATTTGCAGAGGTTATTGCACCACAGATCAAAATTCATAATTCGGCTCATGCAGCGACTGTCGGTGTCCTTCGTAGCATGTGAAACAAGAATTTCCTGTGCTGGAGGGCTGTTAACCTGAATCTTAGGGTTAATCTGTGTGGAAAAAGTTAAGATGACTTTTTTTTCTGCTCAGATTTGGACATGTGACTGGTTGAGTAAACATGTGTTCAGAGAGGGCCTTGTGTGAACAGTACCTGCATTCAGCCCAGCAGTCTCCCCTAGTCCCTTTAAACCACTTGCGACAACTCAAGGGAACATGGCCTTGTGCTATCAGATTTATTTTGAAGAATTTTGAAGCTGATTTTCAAGTTCTGAATAAACTTTGGTCTACGGTTTGCATAAGCAAGGTCATTTATATTAAAAACACAGATGGAATTGAATTTGAATTGGGTTTCTTTCACAGCTGTTAGTGAATTTTGATTGAGCACAGAATTTATCAGCAAGACATTTTCTTTGTCTACTACAGATAATTAATATGCTCAAAGGCTTCAACATACTTAGTCTATTAGTAAAACACTAATGGAACTTAGAGTAACGGGATTGTGGCACTTTGCCTCAGTAGCAGCTCATTTGCCAGGCTTTTAGATTTTAATTATCACAAGTTCCAGTCTAGCCCCAGTCAATTAAAAATGATGTATGGTTTTATGTTAAGACGAGTGCCAGCTCTCAGGAAACGCACATCCATCAAGCTAACAACACGTCCATTTACCTCTTGACGCAAGGTCGGACCAGCCTGATTGGTTAATTCGGCATGTATGCTGAGTGCAACTTCAAATTGAAGAAAAATTGTGTGTGAGAGGCATCTTGTTATTATTGTGCTGGGATTTCATGAAAGGTTATTTTTTCATTCCCACATTTTCTAAAAAGGTTTTCATTTACATGCTGCATGAACATGTTTTACCATATTTACAGAGTCCATTGTGTTTTGTTTGCAGGTTTTTATTGCATTACTCAATTTATTGTCATCCAATTAATTCACCAAATTAGATTCACAAAGAAAAAAAGAAAAGATTATTTTTCTTATTTACACAGCTTTTAAGTTCATAAAGCGGCGCTACTCAGTGAAATATAATTTGGCCACACAGACTCTTTGAGGCATTGTCACTCCAGGTTTATTCAGTCTTTGTTTTAATCCCCCAGTGTGAGTCACCTGCTCAAGGGGAGACACAATCTCTCACACACAGACATGTGGCAGCATCATCATATATGTGGCTGGGGGCAAAGAAGTGTGCGCTGTGCTGTGTTTCTGTGTGTGTGTGTGTGTGAGTGTATGTGTGAGCGAATGTGCCTGTGTGTGCTCAGTATAAATCACTGAGAAAAATGGAGCAGATTTCACAGAATTGTTAGTCCCTTACATTCATCAACTGAACTTTTCTGCAAAAAATGGATGAGCTTGTTTGTTAAGAAATTGAATCAAGGATTGATATAATTTATTGAAACAACATGTTACTTAATGGCAACCATACTTAATGACGAAGCCATAGTTCAACATGCATTTTAAGCAGAATCATGTTCTTCAGCAACTCAATGAAGCAAGACGAATGTATTCATGTCCCAGAGGCGAATTACCATGACTGGGATGTTTGTCTGCATTGTGGAGACTTGGCTTGGCCATTGAGCTAAAGGTCTCAGACGTGCAGTTACACAGATAATGAGGGAGTGGAGCCGGACAGGGGACAATCAGACCTGTGTGTGTGCATGTGTTTTGTGTCAGTGTGCATGTGTATGTGTATGTGTATGTGTGTGTGTGTATATTCGTGAAAGTGTGTGCGCACACAGGCAGAATCAGTCGTCAGTAGTGCGTCAGTCCAGGGTCAGCGCTGGCAGACAGTAACAACTACTGCACCAGACAGCACCCTTCAGCAGTCAACACACCTTAATGAGTGCATACAGGGAGACACAGAGACTGTAACAAGCAATGCTGCCATCTTGCCTGATTTGATTAGTCCCAATGTGATGTCCAAATGAAAGCTTAATTATGTTCAGACTGACATTGATTCGACTGGAGGTTGATCGCAAACATCGTCTTGGGTGATTAACACAAATTTGGATTTAGCCGGAATTGATCTAGTGAAGCATTTGAGTACATTGCACCCCGTCCTCAAGCACACTGTGGGTAGCTGACAGGGATTGCAAACACACCACCTCCACGCTGCTCTCCATTAGAAAGACCTTTGCTTTGAGTCTGATATTTTATGAAGGTGAGTTTTACAAGCCCCTTGCCGTTGCTTTCCGATGGGTTAATGTGGGCTAGACCTGTTAGGAAATGCAAGCGTGTTTCTTTGTATGTCTGTTAGCCAGTAAAATCAGCCAGCCAGCCAGCCAGCCAGGCAGCGAGCGGGGCCCTAAGGCAGTCTGGGTAATTACTGGCGAGTCATGAAGGCCAAATGGAATGTTTACTCTACCCTGGGGTCAGTAGGCGTTATGAGAACACTCTCCAAAAAGCCTTGACAAGATTTGCAATAGGCCATTTTGTTTTTGTTGTCCCTCTTTAAAAGCTAATTAGCCCTTAACCATAGCTTCATTTAAGACCTTTACTATATGTGGATCTTTAATGGGTTATAGATGGTATCATTACCATTGTATATACAAGAAAGTGTCATGTTTAAAGCAAAGAGGAAATTTTTTTTGCTGCTTTGCTGTGAGCGGATTATTTAATTACTGAAAGCTCCCTGTCGTCATTCCCAAAGTCAATACGTTGTGTGTTTTACTTGTGGAATAATAGGCTGTAAATTATGCTCTAAGGCCAGGACACAGGTAAACACTTAGTCCATGCACAGCTTTGTTTGAAGATCCTGCCCGTGTGCTTTGTAAACCTCACAAATCAACTTGCTGAGTATGATCTGTAAGCATAACTGTCGGCGGCGGTGGCTGTGGCCTGGCCCTGGGCTCTTGACCCCTGACCCCTAGGCTTTGAGTTCACTGAGTGCTGAACCTTGTGGCTCTGAGGGCAGGCCCTCCCTGACTGTTTGGGAACTCCAGGTAGACGCCGCGAGGCCCGAGGGGAGACGTCGTGATATACCCACATGACAGAGCTATGAGTCGGTAAATTGCATATACAGCCGAGACCTCAAGGCAAAGACAACAAAGCCCTGTGCCCCCCATGTGGGACACTGTCGACACTGTGGGATACTTTAAAGGAGCAGCTCACCCAAAATAGAAAAAAGATATTTTCCCTCTTACCCCCAGTGAAATCTGTGTAGATACTTCCTGTGTGATTTGGCAAGGTTTCCAGTCTGCCACAACCTGCCTTGTGTCCCAACACCCCAATACAGGAAGACTGGATGGGTTCTTTCGCTGGGAACTATTTTCTGCCTAAGAACACGGACAAAATGTATCCTCTAATTTGTACTTGTTGGGGGTGGATGGATACAGTTTAACATTGTTCTTCGGCAGGAAAGAGTTTTCAATGAAACTTTTCACCAACTAGGACTTTGGATTCTCCCGGCTATCGGCCTTATTGTTTTTTGAAAGAACTGTTGCTGTTGAGTTTTTTACCTGTACATTTTTGATGGTTTGAGCTCTACAAAGAAAAACCTGTTCAGCCCCACTGTGGCAAGCAAGATCACAGCAGACTGAAAACCTCAGCAAATCACACAAAAAACTATTTGGATAGATAGACTGCACTAGGAGGAAGTGAGAAGGTATCTTCTTTTTGTATTTTGGGTGAACTGTTCCTTTAATAGTGGGTCAACTTTTCCTTTAGTGTCTGCAAATGGAGTGTTATGTTGTGGAAAAGTGAGTCAATTCTGGCATTATGATTTTTATTGCAGCTCTAATATGACCCCACAAACTCAAGCCTGTCTGGAGTAGATACTCCCTGACAGAGCGGAGGAGGGATCAGAATATATGGCAAAATGTGAGGCTGAAGCACAGCTCTGTGCTGCACTTCAGCCCCAGACAGTGATGTATGTTCTTTGATTAATACCCTGCTGAGGCAAGTTATAGCCTTATAAAACTTGAAATCAATTTACTTTTAATCAAACGCGTTCAGTAAATTGAGTGTTCCACAAGAGAGGTGGACCCGCTCAGAGAGTGTCAGAGTGATCTTGTTTCCTCAGCTGAGTTGCTGGTTTTGGCAGTAAACAACGAGCCGCATCCAAGCCAAAGTCTGTGTGGTTGTAATCATTTTCCCCTTCACTCTGAATAGGATTTTTTTTTGCCTTCAGCTTGTTTTCAGCAATATGGCCAGCTTATGAAACCCAGTGGGTGTTTTAAACATATTCTTGTTAAAGGTAGAAGTAACATCTCTTTCTTTTCTGATTGCGGACGTTTTCTATTTGACATCGTACAATATGTTACACATAGCTTTGGATAGTGTCTCAATGGTACTCGTGTGTTGTGGTGTGTGGGAAACTGTAGCATGCACCCTGATGAGTTACATTTTGTGGTAAAAAAAAAAACAAAAAAACATCAATGCACTATGTATTTCTCTATCTCTTCATGTGATGTAATATTTGAGTCACTGTTGCCTCTGCAAACAATCAACTGATGAAATTAGATAAATATGGGTAGAATTACCACAGCGATAAGGAAAGATAGGATCTCTTTCCGCTGGGTAAGGTATAGGGGAAGTGTGATGGTACAGTAGCAACCAACTCTGGGGATTTCATGTGAAAGCCCCTCTTGTTGGCTTTCCCGCTGTCCCAAATCCATGCAACGGAGATCTCTGTTGGGATAGCAGCACCGCTTCCCACCACAACAAAGCTCCCTGGGGCCTCCTGCTTTCAGGCCAATACTTCAGCAAAAACTATGTCAGCACATATCCGCTGGAAACTGAGCTGTGAATCATATCAAGATCCTGCAAGGAGGGAATGTAATGTATTTCAGCTTTCCATACTGGGGCTTCTCAATGTTCTGTGGAAGAGCGAGCGGGGCTGAAGCCTGTGGAGAAAAATGAAAAACAGAGAGAGGGGAGTAAGACATCCACAGAGTAAGTCTAAAGTCTGGCAGACTTGTGGCCTCTGGTAACCTGCTGGTCGCTCAGCAGAGACTTCTTCACCTCATCTGTGAATCACACCATCCGTGAGAGAAAACGGAACCAGGAGAGTTGTTTTGAGAGGCTGCCCTGGTCAGGGCCGTCTGTGTGGCGTTTCAATCTCAGCTCTTCGTCAGTACAGCACATCTCTCTGGTATGAGGTCGTCTGTGTGATCCCCGGCGCCATAGGGGCAACTCCTGCACATGACAGATATGGTCCTGCTTGCCCATGGGAAAAGAGATATGTACAAGAGTATATACCCTGTCACCCCTCTCTCTATCACCACACCAACACGAGGCATTCAGTAAACATGCTGGTATGATGCAAACAAATGATCACAGACGCTTCATAGATTTATGGATTTTCTCATGGTTCTGCTAAAAGATGTACTGCTGATTAAAATGTTTTGTTTTATACTTTTTGATTCAACCATTTTATCTCACTACTCCAGAGAAATGCGTTTCAAGAGGTACATTTCTGACAATTAACTTTAGGGTTTCAATGGAAACTGGGAATACTCAGCTACAGAAAAGGAAATATCGACAATTACTGGCCATTCTGTGAGGATGAAACCCGCCAGCACGACTGAAAAATAACAGACCATCTTCAGATCACAACTACAGAAATTTCCTGCCAAGATCATATGAGGAATGAGATGAAGCAATGCAATAAACATGCATCAAGGAGTGTGTAGTATGAAAACCAGGTCACTTTTTAACTGACCTGGTTTTAGATATAAGTGGAGCCTGTGCAGACAAGAGGAAGTATACGGGCTTAGATGTGTCTCAGTAATAAAAAATGCACAAAACAAGATTTACAAACATATCCTGACTTGTAGCGATCACAAATGTATTTTCCTGTCCACAAACCAGCCCAAACTGAATACATTTCAAGCAATTCCACAAATAAGTACCATCCAACTTGAATAAATGTGAAACAATTATATATTCCAAATTTAAATTTATGTATGCATATATAATAATAGCATATAATAATAACCTGTATGAGTTGTTTTGCATTTATCTATAGGCTTTTGAATCCGTATTCACATGTAGATTCAGCCACATTTGTTTTCAGATATTTGAGTCATTTGTTTGAATGAAGTTTGCCAAATTTAGCTTGTTAAGCAGCAGGACATGTTTGTGTATTGCATGCCTTCCAGGTTTAATTTCCCAACAAAACAGTTCATGAATCCAAGGCTTTTCAGCAGTTGACTTGGAAATTGGACCGTCCCACAAGCATGTGAAACACACTTTTGGACTGGAGGACTCAAATGCTGCCAGAAATGTCACAAAAATCCAAAAACAAATGCAACCAAATCTACACATTAGATGATTTGTGAATGCAGATTCAAAAACCTGTAAATGAATGCAAAATAAAAACTCATGTTTTTCATGTAAATATGCACACAAAGAACTTCAAACACAATTTTCATTATAAGAATAAAATATATTATATTTGGAAAAAGTAAACTTCAAATTTGGAAAAATGCATGTGTAAGTGTTCAACATGTATTTATTTGTGGAATACCTTGTGGACTTTTGTGAAAACACATTCATGTTTTACAAGTTGTGATCTATTTCAAGATGATCCTTTTCATCAGCTCACCCAAGACGCATCGGCTGACAGATATCGATGCTCAAAAATTTGATTTTGTTCACAGTGTTGGATTTCAAGACCATACAGATGAAAGATGGCTTGCACTGCAATCAGAATTTTAAGCAGTCTGGATGTAATCCAGCCACACTGCATATACAATCAATGAGAAGAGGTGAAGATGGAAAGTGGGAAAAAGTAATGCAGACACAAATTTAAATAAGCCACAGCCACAGGAGAGGCTTAATAGACCAGCTTTCCAGGCTAAGAGCAGACATTCAGCACAGCGATCGCATTAAACCCAAATTCAGAAAAATATCTCAAAAATCACATCAAAATGACAAGTGGAACTGTAGCCAGCGAGTATATGGTTTGCTGTAGGCAGGAGGTGTTCAGCCAAGACTGATTCCTGTAAAAGGGCTGTGCGATGACACATCACATTGAGCTCAACCATCTGGAGAGCTGCAGACCAGGCGCAGGATGTGCCAGCACATGCCAACTGCTCCTTATAGGCCGCCCAGTCAGAAAATGTCAGAGAATGTCATCTGGATCAAAGGAAAAGGCCAATGATGGGTCATTAGTATACTCCCTGGAATAACAATGTAACTCCAGACTCAATAAAATGATGTGTGTGTTTCCAGAATGTTTAATCTTGTCATGGCGGTAATAATCTGTTCTTGTTATCTTACATTTTCAGCAGGTGGTCAAATCCTCATCTACCTACAAAAGCAGAAATGGAAAAAACTGCCTCTTCGAAAGTCTGTGTAGCTTTATTTGGGGAGGGATCAAACCAAGGGTGACTGGCTAATGAAAAGCTAATAAATGAATGTGTACTGGAAGGAAGTCTCCTGTATCTTCGCCCAGACTCCACTCTGATCAGGAATGTTAGCTCACTTCCTTACCTTCTGTATCTGACTGTAATTACAGGCCTGATATTTCCTGGCCCAGTTTACAGTGCTAACAGAGTGATAAAGAGCCCCTCTGTATGTGTAAAATCATGTTCATGCACTCATTTTGAACAGTACAGTTTTACCACTGTCCAAGATAAATGTCGATTGCCCTGCTCAGTGAAAGATTAGGAAGCATGTGTTTAATAAAGTTTCACCTACGATTTGTTTGCTCACCCCGTGCGCCAGAATGATTTAGAATTCATCTTCTGCAGTTAAAAAAAAAAAAAAAAAAAAAAAAAAAAAAAAATTTTT
>OMKZ01035237.1:52539-64561 GCA_900302535.1 Neoniphon sammara | reverse complement strand
CACACAGACACACACAGACACACACACACACACACACACACACACACACAGGGATTCACACACACACACCAACCTACACACAATCATACTGAGACTGAGACAGACCAGTGAGAGAGAAACAGTTTAACTGAGCATTGCTGAAGTGAGATGACAGATATGTAGACATCACAGACACATAATTAGGTCACTTGACAAGCAGGTTGTGAGCACATAATCAAACACACACAATATACAGACAAATGTTCAGACATGTAGGTTTAGACAGACATACCCATAGATAATCAGAGGAAAGAGACTGCAACAGAATTGCACAGGCAGATGAGTAACACCTGGAAAGCCAGGTTAACGTTGAGAATCAGGTACTTGTAAAACAAACTCATCACTGTGAATGCTTTGATTCAATTTCTGTGTTTGGCTTAAATGCCTATGAAGCCCTCCAGGTCCTGTTAATAAGGGGGAGGGAGGTTTACAAGGCAGGGAGGGAGTACAAGAGAGAGAGAGAGGCTGTGGAAAGTGACTGCTCCTGCCCCCTCCATTTCATCTTCTTTTATAAGCCGCACAGCCTCCCCCTGGCCTGATGAATATTTGATGGGCGTTTGCTGCTTCATCTGCATGCTTTACAACTTAGGTCCATGTGCCCATAACAGTGGTAGAGGCCGCTGTACCAGCCGGTCGCACGCCCCCGCTCTCCGTGTTTTCCCAGAGGTTCCTTTAGATTTCCTCAGAAGAAGGCGAGGAGGGGGGAAAGGCTTACGACCAAAGGGGCATTTCTCCAGCTGTTTATTCTGTGTGAAGTGGTCTGTTTTTACTGCATCCATGAATGGTGCAAGCTGCAAATAAACTAACTAGGGTGAAATGTGAAGCTGGAATCCCTATCAGTGGGAAGGTCACCAGGACTCAGTGGAAATATACCTGCGAAAACTGCACGGTGTAGCACTTTTTTTATGAGGGTCAGTTTTTAATGAAATTCTACAATTCTACAAAAGGCACTGGGAAAACATCATAAATTAATCCTCATAAATTTGAAAATGTTTAATGCCTTGATCTGGTGAAGAGGACACAGGGTTCATGAAAAAGACTTTTCAAAGGCTTAAAGGTTAGAGTTTAAAGCTCAGAGGTTACTCAGATACAGATTGAATTATCTGTCTTCAGCTGTCAAATGTACATAAGATGAAATGATTTATTGGTGTGCATTGATGTTTTTGTGCTATTTACCCCTGAAGATCTCTACATGAAGAGCTCTGCAAAGGAGAGGGAAATATTTTATATACTTTAGTTATCATAGCAAAAGCTGTGGACTCTTGGTGGTTGATGGCCCAAACCAGAGGTTTCCAATTTGGGTATGTTGAGTTAATAAATGTATAAATTGATAGTTTGGGTAGATTTGGTGTTGAGAGGTGTTGGAGAGCTTTGGCACTTGGAGACAGATATTGTAAGTTTCTGCTTTTGACATTTTGTATTTGTCAACCATTGACTAAGCACTTGTAGTGGAATAGCCTGGCAACTGCAGAGAAAATAATAATACAAAATTAGCTGCTTGCTGAATTTGAGTAATTCGGTGGATTGCATTTATTCAAACAGATAATCAGTTCTGTGTAACTTTTTTGTAAAGTAAACTTCTCCAACTTTGACGCTCATCAGGACACATTCTGAGTCATATATCAAACAGTTTATGAGGGGAAAAAATGGAATTAGGCCCCCAAGGTTCAAAGCAGGGTACAAAGATTGAGAAAGGACAACAAGGTTCAAAGTGATGATTAAAGCTCTTTAATTTTAGTGTACACAGCCGTGGCAGACCCCCTACCCCTCTTGAATCAGTCACGCTGTTAAATGCCAACTCTCTGACTGCCAGACCAACTGCAGCTGCCTGATTAAGATGAAAAGGGCCGGGTGAACTCTGTGACTGTGTTCATTTCCCAGGGTAAAATATGCCAAAGGAATGATGATGTGTCAAAAGACGTTGGTGACAAAATCTATTCTGCCCTCAGGTATCAACAGAGTCTTACTGATGTGAGGTGTGTACTGTTAACTTGCCAAAGTTGGCAACTTGAAATGTGGTTCTGTCTCTGATCCCTGAACTTATGTTGTTGTTTTTAAAAGTGCCTGAATAAAAACTTGCAATTAGAGCCATATTTCATACAATCAATGTTGATGGCAGGTAAAACCTTTATGAAATCATACAGTTGTTTGAAATAAAATTACAGCATTATCACTAATGTTTAAAATACTGAACAGGTAAATTATAAATGGAGACCATATTTTTCCACAGATAGTCTCTGATTGTGCTGAATTGTTGAGAAGTCATCAGGAACATGTGTGTGACGTGGCATTGAGCAGCATATGTTAGGCAGATGCCTAGTAGGTCAACTTGTTTTCAACAGGCTGTGATTATTTTTTCATAAGTGGATTAATACATAATGTTACCAAAGTGCCACAAGCCTTCACCTACCTACAAAAATATACATATATATGGCTGTTTCCAAGGGTAACTTTATATTTTAATTTGGCTTTGCCTGATTTCTGCTATTGTGTCCTGTTACTTTAATGACATGGCAGTCGCACCTTATGTCCTATATGCATTTCACATATGGAGGGTCGTCTCATGATCCTGGATCATGAGAAATGTTGCCATAAATTCTGGGCCCATACATAAAAAAAAAAAAAAAAAATAGCCCCCACCCCATTAAGTGGCAAACCTGTATATGACGCAAGAGTGAACAGACAGGTGTGAAATCACAGCTTCTCAGAGGAGAGAAGAAGAGTTTCCGGGAAAAAAATATGTGTGATAACCACACCTGAGCTATAAAACTACACACATGCACACACACCTACGCACACTCATCTGCCTCTATGTATGTCTGTCTGTCCTGTTGTTTGAATTACTCTTCCTATTTTTCTCATAATTCAAACAAAAACAAGAACCTGTTACCTGGCACAGACAGCATCTTGGCTCAGTATTGCAACACATACATTACATACATGCGCTGTTACTGAGTAATCAAATAAAGAAATAGTCCAGTCTTTGCTGCTCTCTAGTGGTCGCTTTCTTTATCTGTGGTCCTCTATTAAGTGAGTCGAGCGATAGGGTTAATTTATCAGTCCCTCAGAAACAGCTGCCTGTATGCTACCTTCAAAGTCCTCCTCGAAACTTCGTAGTCCTGATTTTATATGTTAAAGTTAGCTGAATCTTCGAGGATACCATCACATTTTAGAAATCAAGCGACAAATACACACTTATGTTACAGTAGTACAACGAAGGGGAGGGAATTTGCAGTCGAACCATTGATCTTTTGATCAATTGTAGCCAAAAGTTGTAGTTTGAAAAAAGTTATATATTATGTTTGCCGCCAGTTGTTGGCACGGCATTTGTAGGATACTATTTCTACCGTAAACATATATTCTCGGCAAATCAGATATCAGAATTTCTACTTTTCTTGTACTTTGTCGGATCGTTCATCAGGTCTTATTATTCTTAATGCCGTTATTTCCGACTGCTATTGAACAGTAACAGA
Organism: Neoniphon sammara; assembly: GCA_900302535.1. Lineage (NCBI taxonomy): Eukaryota > Metazoa > Chordata > Actinopteri > Holocentriformes > Holocentridae > Neoniphon > Neoniphon sammara. The sequence continues at coordinate 61,049 of OMKZ01035237.1, read as the reverse complement.
ATTTTTGGTCCTTCTAGCGGCCAATTCCTGTTACTACGCAACTGCACTGCCAGCAATTGGAAGGAAGTACAAGCATCGTTACCTTGAAGGAGAGCTACACTGAAGAGAAGAAGACAACGTGTGTACGAAATTGAATTCGACAAGGTAGCTAACATTACGGTTGTTTTGGTCCTCCTTAGAACCAACTGTCGGGCATACAGGTGAACGTAAAATCAGCAATGGCACCTAGCCAGCTACCGCTAATTAGCTACTGCTAGCTGCTAGCTAGTATGTTAGCTAACTAAATGGTATTACAACCATATGACGTTCAAGCGACGACGACGCGAAGTTGTCACTTGGAAATGTTTCTGTCCCTGTTGTTTTTTGGCAATTGACATCCGAAAAGACGCGGCATTAACTTGATTAGCGTAAAGTCTTGTAACGTTATGTTAGCCCTAGCAGTGTCACCAAATGTACAGCTAACGTTAAGCTAGCGTTACTCAACTAGGTGATGTAAGATCTACAGTGAACGGCTAGGCAGAGATACAGGCATTGGAACTACTAACCCAAAGTTTTGATTTCATATATTATTAATTAGACGACTGTCTTTACTTCCCTGACATACACAAGATTAACTGAGATAAATCCTCTGAACAGTTAGTGGTCCTGCTTAATTGTCTCTTGAACCATTTGAATGTTTTTTGTGAAGTGATATAACACGACACAATTTTTTTTCTTATATTTTTAGAGATAACATCTTCACGGTTATGGATTCCCCTCGGCAGTCCAGGAAGGCTAACCGCAATCGAGAGGCAAAGTGCAGCCAGAATCACTGTAGCACTCCTCCTCAGAAAGATGCCTATGCCAGGCTTGTCAGTCAGCACAACAGCAGCAAGTTCAGGTCATATCTAGAGCAGTATGCAAAGGAGTCAGCTTTTTATGGGGAAGAAAGTGGACCCAGGGCACCACTCAATGCCCACAGTGACAGACTAGACATACCACAGCGAAAAAGAGACCAGGCGTTTATTGACTTCTCTGATTCCAGTGACTTCTCACCTTCTTCCATGAAAAGTAAGGGAGAGGAGAGTTCGCTGTATTTGTACATGGAGAAGCGAAATAGCCGTAGTGGGCAGCAGGACTGTGACAAGAAGCACAGTGTGTCTGACAGGCAGCGACGGGGCCAAAGGAGGGACACCACCACCAGTCACGATGGCGACATTGAGTCCGGGGAGGAACTCAGCTCTTTCAAACTGAAAGACTCAAAACAACAGCAGAAGCAGCAGAAGAAAAACAAAGAGAGAGACCATGGCTCAAAGGAAGCTGCCTCATGTCTCCAAGGACCCCAGCAGGGCATAAGTGGACCTGAACAAGACAAAATGAAGAAGTTAAAGAAGAAGAATCTGCCAAAGAACCATCAGGAGGAGAAAAGCAAAGATTTGGTGATATGTCCTGGAATTGATGATGAGATGTTAAGGCTTCAGTCTCCTCATAGTAAAACCAAGAAACTGCCACAGCCTCAAGGTAAACTGTTGATGTACATGAATGCTGATAGTATATTTCTGTTCATGTAATATATTGGGAGGTATTTCACTGAGTTAAACCTTTTTTTTTTATTATTATTCTTCAGCTTCAAGTGCCAATACTCCTGCTGACAAAAGTAAAAACAAAGGCGGTAGAGGATCAAAGAAAGAAGTCTTTGAATCCTACATGACCTCTGAGGAGGTCTCTCATGGCCTTAAAAGAGGAGAACTCATTCAGGTGATAATACAAACCAAGAAATATTGTTCCCTTATTTTCCCACAATTTTTTTAAATGGTTCAAGTATAGGGATGTGGAGTTCTTACAGCAATTGTAATTTTAATCAGCATTTTCTAAGTAGCACAGAGTAAAATTACATAAAAATGTCATTTGTGATAGGTGTCTACAAATAGTAACTTCTTATACCACAGTAGAAGTACTAAGTTAAAGCTCAAGATCCTTAACAAGCCTCCATACCCAGATACATGAACTTTTATCATTCATGAAGCAGTGGAGTGTACAGACAACCATAGACTACATTTCTGATCTTTGCAATCTTTTTAGGGGGCAATAAGAATCAACCCCAAGAAGTACCGAGAGGCTTTCATCCCATCTCCTGTAAGTTATTGTTCCACAATTTTGTCATGCTAACCACACCAGGAAGACAACTGACCCATTAGTTTGTGCTGTTGCGATAATCTGACCGTTGGATTCTGTAAATGTATCTCTCATCTAGCCTCCTGGATGTCTATATCAGGAATTTGGCATGGCATTTGACTTCACTGTGTCAGCGAATGCATGAATATCCATCTGAAAAGGAATGGGCAACTTGTTAGTACAGGCAGTGTGATGCAGTTTGCATCAGCAATTAAAGTTGTGTGAAAAACAAGTGTTCACTTGTATTTCTGCAGGATGGAGATAGGGATATATTCCTAGATGGGATTGTAGCACGCAACAGAGCACTGAATGGAGACGTAGTGGTGGTGCAAGTTCTGCCTCGGGACCAGTGGAAGGTAAATTACACTACTCTATATACAGTATATTTGTAAACCCAATACTTTTGCAGTGCATAATAAAATACCATCAGCCATCATCTGTGCTCAGTTGTATTATAGTAACAGATACACTTTATTTATTTAATTATTTCTCAGGATAGTAAATCACACCAAATGGTGTTTGCAGTACATTAATGTCTGTCTCTCTCCAGGTTGTGAGGTCGGATACTGACTGTGAAGGCAGCAATGAGTCAGAGCTGCAGACAGGGAAGATGGCCCGACCACCACAGAAGAAAAATGAGCGGCCTCCCAGCCCTGATGTTATTGTGGAAGACCAGTATAGTGACAAGGATGAGCTTGTCAGTAAAGTTAAGAATATCAGCCTCAGTGTCACAGGTATGGTATTACTCCAGCAACTGGGATAGTGATAGCAAGTTGACAAGTCAAGGCCTTACAATTAAACTTTATCATCATTCCACCTTATACAAATGCACAGTAGTGCCATTTTTTTCTTTGTGGTCACAGTGAATTCCGTGCAAGAGTAAAAATGATGGCAGCATGGTGAAAACAAAACAGTGGAAAAACTGTTTTACCAGTTAGTTAATAAAGTTATTGGTGCATCATATGAAAATGATGTTGCTGTTGTTGTGAACCTCAGTAAGCCTGACATTTGACAGTTTTTGGTCTGTTTTGCAGATTGGATTAGTGGTCAGTAGGTCTCCAAAACAAAGTACAATAATAGTTATGCTAACAAGTCATTGTTTTCCTCTTCTCTGCTTATACACCATCAGAAAAAGGGGAAATTGGAGGATCTTTGGAAGATCCTTCAACTCCACGGCCCAATGGGGAAATACTCCAAAGAACTGCCAAAGTGAGCATCCCTCCTGTCTTTGTTGCTTCCTTCATTCTTAATTTCCTTCTTCCCACCTCCCCTTCCATTGTTTCTTCACTATTTCCTTAACTGAAATAACCATTTTGTCACTGAAACAATCCAGAACTATTTAAGCTATTCTGCTGACTGAACTTAAAATCATTGTGTCCCGGTCCTCTAGGTGGTCTATATTGTTGAGCGGAAACACTCAAGAGCAGTAACCGGCTTCCTCAAGTTCCTCCCAGACAAGCCCTTCGCCATGTTCTCCCCTGTGGACTACCGGGTGCCACGGATTAATGTCCCCCTAACTGACTGTCCCGCTGACTTAGGTTCCCGTTCAGGCGACTACGTCAACACCTTGTTTATTTGTCGTATCATCAGCTGGCCAGCTGACAGCAACTTTGCTGAGGGGTGGGTATGATATCCAGAGGTGTGACGTTTCAGCAGTATCCCAGTATTGTCAAACTGAGGAACATAATGACAGACCCTACAACCAAAGTGATATTAAATTCACCCAGGCACAAATAATGTTTTTAATCAGGGCACTCTGGTTTGACAAACCTCCTTCCAACTTTTCACTGCATGTGTCCTCCAGTCGACTTGCTAAGACGCTGGGCCAAGCTGGGGAAATCGAGCCAGAGACGGAGGGCATGCTGATGGAGTACGACGTAGATTTCTCTGAGTTCTCCGATGAGGTACTGAACTGCCTGCCCAAGAACCTGCCCTGGACCATCCCCCCTGAGGAGATGCGCAAGAGGAAGGACCTGAGGTGAGACCGTTAGGCCTGTATACTGTAGTTCTTATCAAATCCCCCTGTGTTCTCTTTGATCTCATGGTTCACATAAGATGCTTGGATGAGGACATATGAGCCTCAAACAGATACAAATTCAATTCCCTGTTAATACCAAAGGAATAATATAAGCTGTATAGATCCAGGCTCGTTGAATATTTAATACCTTAGGCTAGTCAAGTTTAGAGAAACTAACCTTTTCTAAATTTAATATTGCAACAAGCTGTTCCATAAGCCAACATTAGTTTTTGAGTACTGACTTAGCACAGGTTTTGAGTACTGACTTAGCACAGGTTGACAGCCAGAAGGTTAGTTAACAGCCTTGCCATTCAGAGCTGTACTTTACCAGCACTTTGCTGGTAAAGAACAGTGATAATTTTAAACTCATTTAATGGCTGTATTATATGAACTCTTTGTGGATCATCTAGTCACTTTACTCACAATGTGCTGTTTATTTTATCATTTTATCTCTAGGAAAAATTGTATTTTCACTATTGACCCTGCTACCGCCAGAGATCTGGATGATGCCTTGTCTTGTAAACCACTCCCAGATGGTACGTTGCTGTCTGAGTGTGAAGATAATTATGACTTCCCAGTATAGAAACTCATTGAAGGGTCACATATTTTTTTTAGTTTATAGTGGAGAGTGTAGACCATCTTCATAGTATGTTTTTTAACGCAGGTAATTTTGAGGTTGGAGTCCATATTGCTGATGTGAGTTATTTTGTGGAGGAGGGCAACGCCCTAGACATCTTGGCCAGCCAAAGAGCCACAAGTGTATACCTGGTTCAAAAAGTGAGTGCTTCCTGCTAACTTTCCCATTTTATTTTGTTCATGATGTCATATCTAAACTGCTACTGAAATTATCCAGCTGTCATGTGATTTATATGACTTTAAAATTCAGTCTAATAACATTTGAGTTCCATTTGTTTGATTGCCTTTATTTCTTTGTGGTTGTGGTAGCTTGTTGGTATGAGCAGACCCAGCAGTGGTCTGTGATCATTTAATATTCTGTCAGGCTGACTCTTGATTTATCTGTTATAGCTTACTATATATTACATTGAAATTTCTCTTGTGAGTACTCAATGTATACACACTCTGTCGCCCTTAGGTGATCCCCATGTTGCCCAGGCTGCTGTGTGAGGAGCTGTGCAGTCTCAACCCTCTCACCGACAGACTCACTTTCTCTGTCATCTGGACAGTCACACCTCAGGGGAAGGTATGCCTGTGTACATGTTTATGTATCACAAAGCAAGTAGAGGTTCTGTACAGTTACACAAGCTATAGATACCAAGCTTAAGAAATAATTTCATGACATTCTAAAAGTAAAACTATCGGTCATATTAATAATAGTAGTGTCCTCTTCTTTAAAAAAATAGATACTGTTCAATAAACAAGACATTATTTGTGAGATGATGATTTGCTCAAATCCTATTAACTGATATAATTTGACATTTCACAGCTAAAGAGGAGTGAAGGGTCTGACAGCTGACCGATTAATGTGGGGAAGGACGTTCTGTATTTTCCTCCTTTTGATTAATCTCTTCGATGTCATTTCCAACTGCCTGTCTCCCAGATTCTGAGTGAGTGGTTCGGCCGCTCCGTTATCCGTTCCTGCGTGAAGTTGAGTTATGACCACGCACAGAGCATGATCGATGCCCCGGACAAGATGTTCTCTGCAGAGGAGTTGCCTCCTGTGGACCCTGAGCACCCCATCGACGAGATCCACCAGGCCGTGCTCAACCTGCACTCCATCGCCAAGAACCTCCGAGCCCAGCGCTTTGAAGGAGGCGCCCTCAGACTGGACCAGGTTGGTCTGAGTTGTTTTCTGCTGTTACTTGTTTTCTGCTATTTGTCCTCAAGTGGAGACTGGACTAGAAAGATGATAGGGCGGGGGAAGACTGGATGCAATAAAGTTATTTAGCTGGCTTATTACAGGGTTACAATACAGTCCCAAAAATATGAAAAATGAATTTCATCCTTTGTAAATCTTAAAAAGTTTGGAAATTTTACAAAAATCTATGATCATCATTCATCATAGATTTTTCTTAAACCTGTCAAGAAACAGGGTTTTACTTTTCAAAGAGAAAAGAGATTTTTTTTAACTAATTTGAAGTTTCTCCAGGCAAGGGTCTTACTGAGAAAGATGCATCTCATTTCCATCACCAGCCTACTTCAAACACACATTCTGGCATTTATCAAGTACAACCACAGTCTTTTACTGTGGGGCATTGAGCAGCTGCAGTTGAGCAACTGGGGGTTAAGTGTTCTTGCTTTAATGGTAATTGCTGAGAGAGCATTAGTAATTAATTTTCTCTGCCCAGATCTCTCCCTCCAGTCCAGGTTATTAAATTGGAGAGCTTGCTGCCATTCTTATATGCCTGCTTTCTGTTTTGTGTTTCAGCTCAAACTTGCTTTCACCCTTAACAAAGACACCATGATGCCACAAGGCTGCTATGTTTACCAGTACAGAGACAGCAACAAGTGAGTCATAAACTGTGCTCAGATGTATCTCCTCTGCTGCTCTTCCAAAAAGAATCAAATTGAGTGGTTATCTTTTTGAATCGGTATGGAATGCCTTTACATCAGCCCTCATATGTTGTTAATTCTCCCTCATACATTTGTCTGTCCCATTAGGTTGGTGGAAGAGTTCATGCTGCTGGCTAACATGGCTGCAGCTCACCAGATATATCGCACCTACCCTGAGCAGGCCTTGCTCAGACGCCACCCTCCTCCCCAGACCAAAATGGTGGACGAGCTTCAGGAGTTTTGCGACCAGATGGGCCTCGACATAGACTTCTCCTCTGCAGGAGCATTGCATGTTAGTACCACTGATGCAAATGTAGCCCAGAGTCTTATCTGTCAGGAACAATTAGGAAATGCTCCTTACTCTGTAGTCTACTGGTCAACGGTCATAAGCACAAGGCACACTAGTATACATACATCCATACAACACCATATTGGATGTAGGTGTTTTTGTCTCCCAAGAATATCACCAAGGCTGAGGATTTTTCTCCCTAGAAGTCAGATAAGAAACAGACTTGTTTTTTGTTTTTTGTTTTTTTCAATTCATAGGGTCATCAGAAATCTTTAAGAAACACTTTAATATTTATTTACAAGGACTAATGTCTTCAATTTTTTACATATTTATGCTGTCATATTAATTGAAATCTCCACTTTTCCAACACAGAGGAGTCTCCACACCACCTTGGGTGATGATGAGTATTCCAGTGCCAGGAAAGAGGTGCTCACACACTTGTGCTCCAGACCTATGCAGGTGAGAGCACAGTAGGTCCAAATGTTCTGAGAGTGTCCTTTTCTTTTCAGAATGCGATTTGCTAGATGTTTATATTCTTGAGTTTGACCTTCTGTCCTTTACCAAGCTTACATGAAATGTTTTATTTCCATATTTGCCTGACCACATGTAGGAAATTTTCTCAAATGAAATATCCACCTTTGGAAAAAATGGCGTGCATTCTTTCATTATTACCGCTGGCATGAAAGTAAACCACATTCTGGATTAGTGTTGAACTTATGAGTCATCTTTGCTTACAAAATTGTTTTGTGATGAAATCATCAGTAAAGTTTTCAAAGTAGTTTAAAGTTATACCTGTTAAAGAGATATACAATTTAAGAGGGAACACTCTCATGTAATACAAAATAATTCACAGAATAAGAGCATTTTTTTGTATTCAGTTAGGTTATTGTTTCTGTGTAATGAGGTGATACTTTATCAACTGTTTCATTCTGTATAATAAGTTTTTGTATTTAATCTGGGTAATCTGTGCTCCCTAGATGGCAGTGTACTTCTGTACAGGTGTAGTAAAGGAGGAGTTCCTGTTTAAGCACTATGCCCTCAATGTTCCATTCTACACACACTTCACATCGCCCATTAGACGCTATGCAGATGTTATTGTACACCGACTGCTGGCTTCATCACTGGGTAGGTAACTTCTCCACACAGGCTCTCATCATTCTCTCTTTCTTTCTCTCTTTCTCCCCCTCACTCACACACATTTAACAAAGGACAAAATGTTGTTTGTTTAAACAGTGCTTCAATTGTATTTCTGAATGATGTTGTAAAACAACAATGCAGAAAAAGACAAAGCAGCCTCAGATCTCATGCTGACTGGAAGTATTGTTTGTCCCATTGTCTTTAATATTGTTTTTGCAGCCACTGCCTCTTTCTGTGTCAGTGTGTAGATATCAGTGTTTCCATTATTATTAATTACCCCTACTCATTGTGTGCATATCTGTGCACTATATGTTTGCATGCAGGTTGCGGCCGTCACCTAGAGTTGACAGCAGAGGAAGTCCATAAGCAGGCCATGCACTGCAATGACAAGAAGACTGCATC
>OMKZ01035237.1:31106-52519 GCA_900302535.1 Neoniphon sammara | reverse complement strand
AGACTGCATCCAAGAGAGTCCAGGAGCTCAGCTCTGAGCTGTTCTTTGGAGTGTTTGTAAAGGTGGGTTACTAGATCGCAACATACTCTGCAAAGGTGGGACTAACCTTTTTTTGTGCCGCTTTTGCCTCTTCTCACTTTTAAGTCCTCTCTGATCCCTCTTTCCATGGCTCCTATTTTAATTATTTTTCTAGAACGTCTTTTATGATTCTCTTGTCACATGGGTCAATCATTATAAGTCTGGAGCTTATTGTATTACTGTAATTATTGTTAGCTGCTCTGGGTAAGAGATTCAGCTCGATGCTTAAAATGTAAATGGAAGCTTGAATCCCTAGCTTGAAACTAGGGATTTAATGTCAGACAAGAACCTGATTGTCAGAAACCAGAACTGCAGTATTGTTTCTGGGAGGTTGACCTGTTGTCTTGTGTTGTGCGCTGTAGGAGTGCGGTCCTCTGGACTCTGAGGCCATGGTGATGGGCGTGCTGGATCAGTCTTTTGATGTACTGGTCCTCCGCTACGGGGTACAGAAACGCATCTACTGCAAGGTGAGCTGCATTACACTCCATTTACAGAGAACATTTTCTTTGGCATTTGCTATGATTTCTTTGATTTGTCTGAATTTTCTATACATTTGTGAACACGTTTTGTAGGTTTAGAGATTTATTGAGATTAGTTTCATAAGGATTAGATTAGGCCTAACAGTATTGACAGTTTTTAACCATTTTAAATTCAACCTAACAAGGCATCCAGCTGTTGCTGAATGTCCTTTAGTGCAACACTACAGTGCTAGGTCAAGTGTCAGTTTCATTTGAAGCCATTTGTATCCATCTATATCTTTTTCTCCACCTTCAGTCCTTGGAAGGCCTGGACTCGTTCCACCATCACAAGGTGGGGAAGAAGGGAGAGCTGACTCTGGTCTGGTCACCAGAGGACTCACAGAAACCCCCAGTGCAGCAGGTGAGAACCACAGCTGCTGACACTGACAGTCACTCAAATATATAAAATAATTGCAAAAATATATATAGTAAAACAGGGCTGTTGCTGCTTTCATAGAATTTTTACACACAAGAGATAGATTAACAGTCATTAGTAATGTGGGTATGATGACCAAGCAGGTAGAGGCAAATAATAGAAAAGGTATGATAATCTAATAAGTTCAGGAAATTGCATCCCTTTGCTGTAATGCAGCCTTTAAAACCAGGAAAAGGCAACACTTATGCCATATCTTGATATTATATCAAAATCCCAAACAATATCTGGTCTCATCATGATATCAATATAATATCAATATATCACCCAGCTCTAAATAACAATTAATAAAGGCTTTCTTTGCACTGATCATCAGTAAGACAGAAATGTAAGGCACATGCCACCTGTAACTTGAGTTTAGAACATCCAGTGCAGTGTTGGGGGTTTTGTGTACCCTTAACCAATGTATGCGTATTGATTTGAAAGTTTCCTCAATGAAGTCAAAAGAATTAAGAATAAAAAATAGGGGTTACCGGAAGGATTACTACCTAGCTCCTTTATCACACCAGTTTGCTATCCCATCTCTGCTTTATGTGAATTATCAGCATGGTTGGAAGGCATCTTTGACTAATCAGATTGCTTGGCTGAAACCACTGTTGCATAATGTTATTTAATAATGCGCTGCTTTCTCCACAGGTAATTTCCATCTTCACCTTAGTGGAGGTGCGGCTCAGAGCAGATGGTGCGTCCATGAAATACAGCGCAGTGCTCAAAAGGCCCGATGAGAATGGATCATAAACACTAATATGTGCCATAAGTCACACAAACATTTGTACAAAAAATGAAGCCACCATACGGACAAAGTCTGCTTTTACATAATCTGTGGAATTGCACATTATTTTTTTATTGTTTATTAGAACTGAGATGATAATTCCATTGATTGATGGTTGAGTGGTGAATGTGTCCTGGCCAGGCTGTAGCTCAGAGGCAGTGGGCTGACCTTGCTCCTTAGAAGTCACTGTGAAAAACCATAGTCAGCTGTGCTTGTTTGAACCTCTATGAACTCCCTAATTGGCAGACTTATTTTGCCATTTTTGGAATGTTCAATTCCAAGGAAAGGTCGCTCAATCGTAGAAAATCCATTCAGTATGGATTTCAGCTTGTATTTGAGCCAGGGTTTGACTGTGAAAGCTCCAAGACTGAGCAATGAATTTTATTTTGCAGTTGACTTAATTTTATTTTTTGATGTGATATAATAGAAAAACAGAGTACAGTGTCTGTGAATCTTATAGATTGAGCTATTTTTACTTTAACATTGAGACAGCCTCTGGTTGCACAACTACAGAGTTTTAGTTTTTGACATGTCATGCTGTGCTGCTTTGTTGAGTTTACACTGACTGGCCGCAGTGGCTATAATGTTTTTTTTTTTTTTTACAATCATGCTTTCTCTAACCATAGATAAACTGCAGTTTTTTTCTGAAAGAGAAACATGAGATTGTAAAACCATTTCCAGATAATTTTGTTTACAGCAGTCAAGAACGTGTCAGTGTTCACGGCTTTACCAACACAGATTCGGGAAGGGATCCCTTCCCGATCTGTGAAGATCGGGAATTATTGAACTTTGCAGCCATGGTCACATGCCATCAAGGCCAGTGCGCATATATGTTTTCATTACAACCAATTACTGCACCAGGAAGAAGTGGGATCTAATGCGTGACATCAGCTGGTGTTGTGTTTTATTGGAATGAAAACCACTGGCCTTGTAGCTGTCGTAGCTAAGGGGTTGGTTTGTCCGCATGTCATTATTGCACACCGGTGTTTATAAAGCATCTTAGAATAGGAATGTTGATTTACATTGCCTTTCCCCTTTCATATTTGCCTTCATGATGGTGCAGGAAATCTGTTTTGTTGATCAGCAAATCTAGTCCCATTAAATTACAGCCCCTGGTTAATTGTCTTGGGTCAGCTACAGTGTTGTTGTTAGGTGCTGAACTATTCAAAGCTGCGGGAGACTAGAAAGTATAGCCAGTGGTCGGAGGGAAGCCCAGTCCAGGTCTAAGAAACCTGCAGTACTACTTAAAATGAAGACCTCATTTGAATGTTTTTATTAACTGCTTGTTTTGGCTTGAGTGCAATTTTAATTATCTCGAACTGTCAAAATGTAGCCGCAGGCAAGGTTAAAAGCTTTCCTGGTTGACAGATATAGTACTGCTGCATAGAAACAGGAACATAACAACTGCCACAGCTGTCATCCATGACTATTTTTACTGCCTTTGCATTCAGGTATTTATAGTGTTTTATAGTGTAGTTATTGTATCTTCCTCAGTTAGTCTGACTTGAGGAGTTGTGTCATAAACATAAAACACAGCAAGTCACACAAGACTTTTTATTTACTTTAAATTATGACAAGGGAATCTGCCATTTTTGGTTCTAGATATATGTGTGTATGTTTTAACACAAGTTATGGGGATGACTTGAATGCCTTGTAATGCTGCTGCAAATTGTGAGTGGCCTTGACATCTTAATGAATTTTACTTTGGTTTGAGTTGTTTTTGCTTTGTTTTATTTCTCTGCTAACCTACAGTTGTTCTCAACAACTGGTTTCTATGAAAGGTGTGCACACTGATGATTGTGCAAAATCAGCATAGAACCATTCTTTTGTTTTCCTTTGTTTTCACCCCTTAAGCTCATTACTCATTGAAGACCTAATTGTGAATTTGACCCTTGAGTTAATCTAATGAACAGACAGGACTAATTTTCAGTGCAGCACAGGTGGCGTGACTACGCACTTAAATGTGAATGGGGTTTGCTTTTCCTTAAATTGAATAGTATGGCTCTTTGTGTCATCCTGAGCCCCATTGTCAACCAGTTACATGTATTATACATCCAATTTAACAAGAATAATAAGCTGCAACCACTTCACAATTAAGTTTTTTTTGTTTGTTTGTTTGTTTTTTTGACCAAGTATGAAGCTTGTCTGTGATAGGAGTATGGAGCCCCCTGTTGAAGGACTGCTAGACGTGTTATCATTTATTGACTAAGGAACTCTCTTCATGGACTGACAGTATGTCAGTTTTAAATGTATTTTAAAAGAGCAAATTGTGTATTTGTTTGTAAAGACTGGAACAAGACAACTGTACCTTAACTGAGGTTGGGATCTGAAATCGCTAAATGAAATTGTAGCCCAAAGGGTTGTGGTATATCTTTTGTATGCCTTTTGAAAGGTTTGAATTCTCACTGTCACCTGTCAACTTGATTTTGTCCAGTAATGAAAATGCATCTGTACTCTGCACCACCATCATGCAGGGCAATAGTTACAGTTGTCCTTGTCACTCGATAAATAAATAGATGCATTAGGTCCAAAAGGAGTAAACGCGACTCTTAACTGTTGTTGCATTTTTCACCAGAATGGTCGTTTTCACACAGATGCTGCTCGGTGGGGACGGAGGAGTTAGGGGTGATAAATGGGAGAAGAGAAAGAAAAGAAAAGGAATTTTATTTATGACAGAAAATAGGAGTTTAGAAGTGTTTTCTGACTGCAGTGGGTGTCTTATAAATTAATTAAACTGCACCACTGGCCCCACCTGAGCATGTTTATTTTAGATAGTGAATGAACACCGATAATCAGTGTATTCTGGACTGCCCGGGAGTGTCTGTAACCAATAAATCATAAACTCATCGCAGCTGCATGTTGGAGACACAAGTCTTCTGATAGAGCACTGTCACTGTGACAAAGTTGAACGGTTGTCTTTATCAGCCATATGTCATGTCCTTTCAGTTCTCAGCAAAACACAACCTTATGTCACACCTGTTTTCAAGAAACGCACTGCAGAGCTTGTCCTCAGCAGTCATCTCACTGAGTTTTAAATCATCAGATGAAAACATCTGCCAACAACATGAGCATTACATAAGTTTTCAGAAAAAATCTAATTGTTTCAAAAATGTTCTTGAATCCACTAACATCCATTTGTATTATTAGTGATTAACCTTGTTTGAAGTAAAAACAAGTGAAAGGACAGTTGAAACAAGTGAAATCCATGCAATTTACAGGTTTTATTTCACTTCTTATACAGAAAACAAGATTTTTCTGGATGTAGATTTTTCAGCATCTCCACAAGAGAACAAATCTGCCAGAACAGGAGAGCTTATCCTGGGTCAGTTTTTCTCCCGTTCAGCCTGGTCGGCTATCTGAACCGACATGAGCACTTCCGCACCGCCTATCGTGAGAGTCGTGATGAAATCCTACCCATACCAGTGGTTCCATGACGTCATGAAAAAGATAATCAAAGATCGATATAATGAGTTCAGATAAAGACGCACACACCACTTACATGATAGAGAAGAAAAGAAACACCCAGAATCTGTGTTTATATACTGTTTCCATAATGTGTTGACTACATTATGTTTCCATAGCAGTGCAGGAGTTTACACATTTAACGGGCTGAAATTAAAGTGTTTTAAAAGACACATTAGGCAAGTTATACTACTAGCACATTGTGGGGTCAAAGTGAAACTGAACCTGCCAGTAAAGCGCACTAAAACAGTTTATATCCAGTTTTATTATTAGCAGGTAAGGTATTACAGTCTGCAGCGTCAAATTGTAAGCGAAGCAAAGAGAAAATTATACCAATTCACTACATGCATTTGTGACCTGCAACCAGCTACTGTTCAGATTTCACAAACTTATTACGCAGCACTTGAAACCGCAGTGGTGAGGCCTTCCTCGGCTATCAGGTCATATCACAGGAAATTACCGCTCTTTACACATACATATACAGTGAATGACTCATATCTGCACCTGTTGAGCAATTGTCAGAGTAGTGCACCATTTTCACATTAAAAAGATAAACAATGTAGGCTGTTCACTTTTATAACGGAGTAGGTATCTTAGAGTTAAGGGTTCATTTAAGGTTTGAGGTGCCTCATTAGTCGCTTGTGCTTTTGCCTGCGGACTGAGAGTTTATGAGGCACTATTCATTATCCAGTGGACAATGTTACGTGATTGAAATTCCAGCAACTCCCATACTAAGCATAAAATGGCATAAATGATAATAACCATACAGTAGATAATCAAAAATGAGGTTTGGTTCTTCTTCAATGCAGAGATGATTAGTATTTATAGCTTTATTGCTGTGATAATCAATGGGAGGGCCAAACACTGTCTCCTCTGTTGATGAAGTCAGAGTCCAAAGGCTGGTGTTTTATTCTTTATTTTTTATTTATAGCACTCACTGTCAATGGTGGATTCACAGCAAAAAATGAAAATGATATTTGTATATTTTTAATATAAGCATAGTAATGTAGTGCTAAAGTGCTCAAAACTTTCTTGGTAAAGCAACATGACATGGACATTGCTTAGTCATAGCCAGGCCCTTTCTGACGATTGTTAAAGGTTTCCTCATCAGGCCAAAAGTCCAACAGCTTGTAGGGATAAAAGTGGCAGCAGCGATACTGCAGGAGTCGACTGTGAGATGGAGCAGCTCCTCTGAAAACCCAAAACGGGGACAAAGATTTATGTGCTCAAAAACCAAGTGACCAAGAAGACTCTTCCTGCTCACAATACAGGTATTAACTCAATCACCCCTGCTTAATAATCGTATTACTCTAACAGCAGGTTTCACCTCTTCCCGGTATCTTCTGTCAGTTCAAAGTCAAAGTGCCATAAAAGAAATTTCTCAGTCATAGAAGCTGTTTCCTCCTTCCTTGTATCCAGGCGGATTAGAGGGGACTTCAGGGCAGGCACATGAACTTCACAGCAGACGGAAGGACTGGGATTTTAATGAAAATCATTGAGGCACGGGTCACCAGGTAGAGCCCTAATCTTTGTGTATGTTATAAAAGAGGTTTTGTTATCTTGTAAGGCATTTGGTCCTCAGCTGTAATGTCACTGAGCACAACAGTCTACATGTTGCTTGTTGTTGTAAATGCAATTCATTATGATGATTTAATATCCTAATGTTATATTGTCCACTGTTCTCTCTCAACTCCTGCTGTTTATCAGAAGCAAATTTTCGATCTATGCTGCTTATGGTGTTGATGATCTTACATAAGCCATGTGAAGCTAAACATACTGACAGTGTGTGTTGAACACAGAGTGATGGAGCCTTTCACTTTTCTTGGAAATTGTGCGTTTCTTTTGTTTAGGGAGTAGGAAAGCTGCAAATTGGTGATGCTGAGAAAGGTAAGGCTGAAAACAACCATCAGTGTTTTTGTTCAACACAAATGCACTCACAACTGATTGTACAATCGTGCGTATAGATTTCATAGAAAAGAAAAGTGCTTCCCGGGAAGCTCTGCCATTCAGTTGGCTCTGTTCCTGTTTACTCCCGTTACAAAGTCATTCAGTCAAGGAAATACTGTAAACTGAAGTCCCTTCACAAATTCTGGGTTATCTAACTATAAAAAATGTAGGTTGTATTGAATAAGGAACACATTAGTGGATTCATCAACATATTTACCCTAAAATCACAACGCAGCCTGCTGTGGTCCATGTTTTCAGGGTGAGTGGGTGTGGGTGGACTCCGATGTTGGGGTGCTCATCGGAGCCAGGGTCAAAGTGACAGCGTCTGGTGGACAGGTCCTGGTGGATGATGAGGGAAAGGTAAATGTTTTTAGCGTAATTTGTGAATCAGATAACCAGGTTAAATGTTGTCAGCCTGGGATATGATAATGTGATAGAGTTAGATGTATTGTTGCCTGATGTATCATACGACTTCCTCCGTGCACTTCTTCACGTCCCAGGAGCGCCGTCTGTCCCGGGAGGAGGAGGCCTCCCTCCGGGTCATGCACCCTACCTCAGTGGAGGGGGTGGACGACATGATCCAGTTAGGGGACCTGACAGAGGCCGGCCTCCTGAGGAACCTGCTGGTCCGACACAAGCAAGGCATCATCTATGTAGGTCAACTCAATAATGCATAACATGTCTATGTTGGCAAGTCATTTAGTCTTAAAGTCTTGATTTCCTTACAACAAATGAAAAACTCTGTCACTGGAGTGAGGCAAGTTCATTTTATTCAAAAGGAGTTCCACCTCTTTTGAGAGGTTTCTTGAAACAAGTGGCAAATATATATTTTAGCTTGTTTTCCAGAAATTCTGGAAAACAAAAGGGATTTGCATTGGAAAGAAGTCAAATTACCTCACGTCTGTGGTGGAAAAAATGCTCAACTTTTACTTGAGTAAAAGTAACAATACCATAATGGAAAAATACTGCATTAAAAGAGAAATTCTTGCATTCAAAATGTTGTTTGGGTAAAAATAAAGTATTAGCCGTAAAATGTACGTATGAAAAGTAAAAAAATAGTCATTGTGAAGAATGGTTCCTTTCAGGGTGTTAAATTATTGATGCATTAACCTGTAAGAGGTATTTTAATGCTGTAGCTCTAAATGCTTCATACTGTTGGCTAGTTCATGCTCTAACAATGCATCTCATTTGATGTTTTGCATGTAAAAGCTTTTCTGCAAAGTAACTACTAACTACAGCAGTCAGATAAATGTGGTGCAGTAAAAAATACAAGGTTTCCCTCTGAAATGTAGTGCAATAAAAGTGTAAAGTCTTACAAAAAGAAAACACTCAAGTGCTAAAACCTCAAAGTCTTACTTAAGTGAATGTAGTTACTTCTCTCTGCCTCCTGCCATTCATGGATTTTAATGTAAGACAAAATCAGTTGTGAAATTCAGCATTAGACTAAATGACTTCTTAAGACTGACTGTTTTTTTAGCTGGTAAAATAGCTTATTTTTTTCACTAACTTCTCAGTATTGTCAGTCAAATGTTACAGTACCATTTCTGTGATTGTGTCAGACCTACACAGGCTCTGTGCTGGTGGCAGTGAACCCGTACCAGGAGCTGCCCATATACACAGGCGACCAGGTGAGGCACCCGCTTCTTTTTCTTGTCGATGATCCTGAAAGTACAATGTTTGCAGACCACTTCCCCTCCAGCCTGGCATCCTGCTGTCTTTCAGGTGAAGATGTACCACGGCCGCAAGCTTGGGGAACTCCCTCCGCACGTCTTCGCCATTGCTGACGCCGCCTACTTCAACATGAAACGTTACCAGAAGGACCAGTGCTGCATCATCAGGTCAGAATAAACCAAACAGGCCGGTCGCATCAATACAGTAGACGCACTGAAAACTCACATAAAGGCCTGTGAACTGTTTCCTGTAATCGCTTTTATAGAAAATTAATGCTGCAGGATATTGTGCATGCAGTCTTTTCAGTGCACAAAAAATCTATATTCCTCTGTCTCTCTTTATTTGTCCTCTCTCTTCTTTCACGCTCTTTCTCTGTCATTAACTCTCATTTCTGCCTCTCTCTCTCAGCGGGGAGTCGGGAGCAGGGAAGACAGAGAGCACTAAGCTGATCCTGCAGTACTTAGCAGCTGTCAGCGGCCAACACTCCTGGATCGAGCAGCAGATACTGGAGTCCAACCCAGTTCTAGAGGGTACAGTAGTATAGCAGCAGAAGCTTATATACCACACACAGGATTAACGGTGCAATAGTTAAACTTTATCATGGTTTGGAGTGAACCGCGGTTTTTAGGCCATAGTGTCGTTTGTATCACAATTTGACTTAAAAAATGTAACTGACTTAGAATTTATGTTGTTTTTCTTTCTTTTTTCTTTTTAAAAAGCAGCATTAAATGCTCTGCAAATTTTTTGCATCACATTCAAAAAAATGAGAAAACCTGAACATCAAGGAACTGCTGTGAATAAAAAATATCAGGGTTCACAGTGGTTCAGCAAACTAAGGCCTGCAGAATCATGGTTTTAAGTTTTGGTGCAAAAGCATTGCACGCCTGCACAAGATGTGATTAAATGTCCTTACTATGGACAGTCAAGCAGAAAGCAGGCACATGCACACAGTGTTAAAAAGTAAACAATCAAAACCAGGTGCTCAAACATCCCTCTGTTCCATGCAGCTTTTGGAAATGCTAAAACAGTTCGCAATGACAACTCAAGTCGCTTTGGGAAATACGTGGAGATCTTCTTCAATAAGGACGGGGTGATCGAAGGTGCTCGCATTGAGCAGTATCTTCTGGAGAAGTCTCGTGTCTGCCATCAGGTAAGAGACTTCTGTCCGCTCGAAACCAGCCTTCCTTATCTCTCCATGGAGTAAATCTGTATGAGCCATTAAAAATCCAGTGAAGTGAGGATTTTACAGGATGACACCCTTAAATTGCTCTTAAAATAAACATGCTACTACTGTTAACAGCTCTTATGGGCGGGGCTGAACTCACAGGCCGGTAATGTTAAATGTCATAGCCACTGCATCACTATACTATGTAATAAAAACTATACACTGTGGGAGTTTATTAGCTTATGTTTCTGTGTTCATTTGACAAAACAGCCACGATAATACTGTGCATTCGTCTGTTGAAAATGGTTTAACTTTGTGTGACAGTAATAAATGTCAGCTCTCGCTCCATAACCCCAGGCCCTGGAGGAGCGAAACTACCATGTGTTTTACTGCATGCTGGCAGGGATAACAGCAGAGCAGAGGAAGGCTCTCAGCCTCAGGGACGCCAAAGAATACAAATTCCTCACTAAGGTATAACATTAGAGGTGGAACGATTTATTTACTGTATTGATGCATCGATTATCGATCCTGCCACATCAATTTCATCAGTCTGCTAAAAGAAATGTATAGAATGACTCACTCACATGGTGGCATGAATCG
This sequence comes from Neoniphon sammara, assembly GCA_900302535.1. Classification (NCBI taxonomy): domain Eukaryota; kingdom Metazoa; phylum Chordata; class Actinopteri; order Holocentriformes; family Holocentridae; genus Neoniphon; species Neoniphon sammara. Next base: position 41,873 of record OMKZ01035237.1, on the reverse strand, counting down.
ATATGCAATGCTTTGAATCAAATCAATCATGATTCTTAAAAAACAAAACAAAACAAAAAAGACCTAATGTGGTCATCTAAAGTAGTAGTATAAATTACATCTTTCTCATCAATATTTTTATAAATAAGTAATGAATAATGTTTAAGTAAATCTGTTTTTTTTTCACATTTCAGAAGAAAAATAATCACATTATTGCTTGTGTTTATTAAAATTTTGTCTGAAAGCGCTGAATCATCAAATCCTTGACTTAAACTGTGGTTTGCAAACTTGAATCAAATAGATTTTTTAAATTGAATCAAATTGAATCTCTGTTAAGACAAAAATGCACACTGCTATTGTATGAGCAATGTGCAGCTCAGATTCTGTGCATCAAACCAACTGTGCCTCCATATATTACAGCAAATGTGAAAAAAAAAATGAATACATTTACCATTTTCTCACATATTCTCTCTAAACCTCCTGTCTCCTGTGTTGCAGGGTGACTGTATCGTGTGTGAAGGCCGTGAAGATGCCAAAGACTACGACCGCATCTGTTCGGCTCTGAAAATCCTGACCTTCTCAGAGAGCCAGTGCTGGGAAATCCTCAAGCTGCTGGCTGCCATTTTACACCTCGGGAACGTCTGTTTCCAAGGTGGGAGTCTCCGGGCGGGACGAGTATAGTAGTTTAGTTTAGTTTAGTTCCTCAGCAAACACACGAGAATATCTGTGTCTTAATGTCTGTGTCATGTCACTGTCTTAAACATGAGTTCTTTTGTGCATTTTATTTTGTGTTTTCCCACCAGCCACCACCCTGAACAACATGGAGTGCAGCGACGTCAGCAAATCAGAGCACTTCAGCCTGGCGGCCGCACTGCTGCAGGTGGGCTTTTCTCGGTCTCGCTTGATAGTCGACACGCAACACCTGACTTGTTTCTGTTTATGTTCAAAGAGGAGACATTGATCTTCATTCTACAACATTAATGATGCTGCTGACTTCCTCATGTCTGCCCTCAGGTCCAGAGTCCGTCTCTTGCTAAGAGTTTGACCCATCGTTCCTTTCTGACCAACAGAGAGAGGGTGACTAAACCTCTGAGCTCTGAACAGGCCTCTGACTGCAGAGACGCCTTCGTCAAGGTAATGACACTGAGCCGATGCCAGCAGATCAATATGTGGTGTATTTCCTTATGGTTCCTTATGGACACTGAAGCACAAGATCAGAGGAGGATTACACTGTGAACGCTGAGCATGTGGAAGTCTCCCAATTCAACCATATTCGGGCATGAGTTTTTTGTTTTTAACTGTCTTTAGAGTTAGATTCTGTGCTCGCTCTTTTCACAGCAGCGGCCTGCTTCACATTCATACAGCAGCATGCATTCGAAACCTGGGAGCTGCCCAGTACAAACAGTCGCCTGCAGTCGGCCATGTGCGGCTCTACTGCAGGGATTACCAAACTAGAAAAATGTGGTTCCCATAATGCTGTGGAAATGTTTGTTTTTAGTACTGGGAACGTTAATTGAATGTTTCTTCTTAGTGTTCTTTGCTATACTTTTGTCTGTTATAAAACTGACATTTGTGTTCCCAAAACATTTTGGTGTCACACAAAAATATTTGTGCAATGTTCTTTGAATGTTGTGAAAAGTTACACAAAATGTTACCCACAGGGAACTTTGGTAATATTATTTAAATTAATCCCAAAAATGTTTTTTAATGTGGTTATTGGAACATTTTTGGGAATGTTATAGTGCATAAAAGCGTTAATGCAACATATTTAAAACATTGTATGAAATTTATCAAGTTAAACCAGGAGAAATGTTCTGTTGTAGGATTGTGTTCGCTGGGTAACTGCCCTGCTCAATAGCATGGTAGTGATAGGGGTGAGCATTGCTCAGTTACATTCCCCAGTCACATTCCCTCAGCAAGGCCAGGGATTTGAACTAGCAACTCTCTGGTCACAACCTCACTTTGCTAACCACAAGGTTAAATATTTTTCAGTTTAGCTTGACCTAGCTGACCTTGCATTTGGTGCTCAGAATGCCTGATAATGGTTTGTGGCTGATCTTCCAGGGGATCTACAACAAGCTGTTCATTTGGATCGTTGGGAAAATCAACAGCGTCATCTATAAGACGATGACCAACAACCGCAAATCCCCCTATCAGTCCATCGGCCTGCTGGACATCTTTGGCTTTGAGAACTTCAACACAAACAGGTTATGAGATTTCTCAGTGGTGCCTGGAACTCGTATTTGTTATAAAACAACTAAAGAATTGATCCAATAAACGAACAAATGCCACTCTTTCATTTTACAGTTTTGAGCAGCTGTGCATTAACTTTGCCAACGAGCAGCTGCAGCAGTTCTTTGTGCGGCACATCTTCAAGCTGGAGCAGGACGAGTACCAGAAAGAGGATGTTGTGTGGAAGAGCGTCAGCTTCGGCGACAATCAGCACATCCTGGACCTGCTGGCTGTGAAACCCTGCAACCTGCTGGCCCTCATCGATGAAGAAAGCCATTTTCCAAAGGTACTGCTGGGAGTTAAGCATTGTCTATGGAAGTTTTTTCATCTGACTGAAATCAGGGGCGACCTCAAGACTTTCCAGAAAATGTTGCTGATAAAATTGGTCAAATCTGATTGATCAGGCAGAGGTCATTGATCGTTGTTTGGTGGGTCACAGGGCACAGACATGACTATGGTGAACAAGATGAACCAGCAGCATGGCAGGAACAACACCTACATCTCCTCCAAAAATGAAAACAGCACAGACTTTGGGATTCGGCATTTTGCTGGGGTGGTTTACTATGACTCCAGAGGTACGCAAACAAACTGAAGTGGATCCCAGACAGATAAAAACTTTAAAGTTCTTGTTTACATCTCAGTTGTCTAGCTCAAACACTTCAGTAATGTTCTTTCTTTCCATGAAGGGTTCCTGGAGAAGAACAGAGATGCTGTCAGTTCTGACATAATCAAGATGATTGACACATCAAACAACAAGCTGCTTCGTCAGATATTTGAGACTGAGCTTTCAGCCAATGGAGTGAAGACGCCCTCCAACAGCAGGATCATCATCACACCCAGGAGCTCTCTGCGGGTATGAAAGTCTAACCATGAGTTTTATGAGTATAAACTCAGTATGGACTTTGTGTTTAAGAGGAGTTGGTACATCTTGGATGCCACATTTCACCTCAGTGCATAAGCATAAGCTACTCGATCTGGTGTAGGGAGGGATATATGATAGAAAAAGAAAAAGAAAATGCCTCCATCTATGTTTAAGATTTACACAAAAAAATAGCTATTTTAATAGTTATAAAATTGTCCTGATTCCAGCAAATGAAAAACTGCTAATATAGTAAGACAATTTCACTCATTCCCAGTGTAGCTTCAACTGATTCAGGAATTTTTTAAATCAAGAGATGCACAAGGATGCACAAGGATGCACACAGCAGATCGTGCAATATTATCAAGAAAATGACACTCTATTTGAGAAAATTCATGAAACAAGTTGATTTATACTGGAAGCAAGTGAAATTATCTCACCTCATTGGCAGGACTTTTCGCTTGTTTTAAGAAAAGTAAGACTTGAAGATATTAAATAACTGTTTTGTCCACGCAGGCCCAGCCTGACCACCGTAAGCAGGTGGTGACGCTGAGCGGTCAGTTCCGCCAGTCTCTGGACTCCCTCATGAAGGCCCTCTCTGTCTGCCAGCCTTTCTTCATCCGCTGCTTCAAACCCAACGATGACAAGCAGTCTAAGGTGAATGACACAAGTGCAACATGGGATAGCAGAGTCCTGCTTTTGTAGCGGCAACTGCAATTTAGAGGTCTGCCTTCTGAAAGGTGCTATGTGTAGCATTTATAAATATCAATTTATTATTGTCAGTTTAATTGTGACACCTTTGTATAATTGTTTATCAAAATTTAGACCACATTTCCCATACTGTAAATCTCTGTAACTCCTGTCACAAAGAGGAAGTTGCTGCTTTAAATAAGGGGAAGACTATTGCTGAGCTCTGGTCCATCTGTCGCATACAGAATCTTGGACACAGTCGATCAGATTTTAACGAAACTTCTGGGAAAGATGTGTGTCATTTGGCTGTTGTGGCACTCAATATACACTGCTTGGCCAAAAGGGACTTGCTACAACATTTGTTTACTTGTTACTGATTGGCCCAGAGGGGAACAGCATCATTTGTGAGGGGACAACATGTGCCTCGTCTTCTCTTGGGCTTTACTGAAGAAGATAAACATGTTGAAAGTATGTTTCTATTGGTCTTTCACTCCTTCCACCATCTGCTGGAAGAACAGCACCCTCTTCTGTTTTGTGCCATAATGCACTGACAGACCCAGTGGCAGACGAAGTAAAAAGGAACTGTAGAGGCCCATAGAGGCCTAAACAGTCCATAAGCACTCTCATGCTTTGTAACTGAATGAACTAATCCCTGACCCGGCCTCCTGCAGGTCTTTGATAGAGAGCTATGCATGCGTCAGCTGAGATATTCTGGCATGATGGACACCGTCCGGATCCGGAAGCTGGGATATCCCATCCGCCACGGCTTTGAGGAATTCCTGAAGCGCTACAGGGTGCTTCTGAAGACGACAACCTGTGACCCCAAAACTGTGAGTCATGATGTAGTGCTCTTGATTATGACAGGAATGATGACCATATATTGTATTGTTGACTGCTTATGTATAAAAAGAACATTTGTGTAATTATAAAGCTCTCATATTTACGATGCCTAAATCTTTATTTTGTCTTTGTTTTTAATCACCTGGAGGAAATTGGGCAGTCCTTGACCTGTGTTCAACGCTCAAATAAATGCTTTGTTTTCTCTCCAGGCGACAGCTGCAGCCTGTTGTGAAGCCATCTGCAAGTCAGTGATTAGAGGAAAGGACGACTGGAAAATAGGCAGGACCAAGATTTTCCTGAAGGTGCATAAACTTTCTATGAATTCACCTTGTGAAACCACAAATCCCGTCCATCTTTTACCACAGCAATTGTTTGATTCGTTGGTAAAACCCTTTAGTTTTTAGTTCAGAATTTGTTTAGCTTAGTTTAGGGTTAGTATAGTGGGAATATAATCACAAAACTTTTCACCTTATTTCAGGATGCCCATGACTCCTTCCTGGAACAAAAGAGGGAGGAGGAGCTCAACAGAAAGGCCCTCATCATCCAGAGGGTCATGCTGGGGTACCATGACAGGTACAGTGTCTATGAACAGAGATAAGGGGGAAAAAAGACAAAGACTATAATTCTGGGAAAGGCTGCAGTGTAATATGGACATTAAGAGTAGGAGAGAATTGGGAGATGAGTTGGATCGCAAAGACAAACCAATATCAAGTTATGCAATGAAATTAGAGAAGTACTTAATATGCAGAACAGATATGAACCAAGATAATATGACAATACAACAGAAAAAATAGAAAAAATATAAAGATAGGAATTGAATAAGGTTGTAAATGAGATACATCATCTGTATCTGCAGCACATGGCTACAAAACACCAAGATGAAGTGTTACTTTACTGACAAAAATTTTGTAAAACCAAAAAGACTTTACAGAAACAGACATGGGAGATGTTGCGTGAATGGTAGTTGATCAAGGTGGATGAGTTTTTGCTTTCCCACTCTTTCTAGAAAGTGGTTTTTGAAGAAGAAGAAGGCAGTTATGGTGTTGCAGAAACACTGGAGAACTTACTGGAAGAAGAAACAGCAAAGGAAGGTGCGGTTCTGTCACAACTTACTGTTAAACAACATTTTGACATTTGCCACACAAAGGAGCCTTGGTTTCACTGACTTTTTTGTCTTTTGTCTTTTCATCCTCCTACCAGCTCCAGCATGGCCTTGAGCGCCTTGCCTCGAGGATCCGCGGTCGGAAGCTTCATTTACAACACCAAAGACAGCGAGCAGCAGCAGTCACCATACAGAGTCAGGTATGCCGATTTCTTCTGCCGATATCGTCTTCTGTATTCATTTTTTCACCTCCACTGACAAATAAATTTCCCTGGATTATTATTACAAAGAGGCAAAAATGTCTGTTTCATGGCTCCATATCAAACACAAATAAAATATAGATAAGAGGACCATGCTCAATTCAAATTTCAACCAAAATAAACGACAAAAAAATGTGCACAAAGCCAAAAATTTACCCAAAGTACTATTAAAAAGGGCTAGTACTCAAAAATTTACTAATGAATTTTCTTCAGTATAAATTAGTAAACATGTCCCACTAATACACATCATGTATTTCAGCTAAAAGCCTTATGTGTTAGTATTTGTGTCTTTGTTTTTGAGAGCTGGCCCTTTTCAGTAGTACTTTCCATATAAAACACAAAAACATCAACAAGCTCAAGAGTGTGATATCTAATAAACGGCGATAATCTGTAGGTACGAGGTTACCTGGCAAGAAAAACCTGGAAGAAAAAGAGAGAAGCGGTCTTATTGCTGCAGGCTTCCACCAAAGGCATGCTGGTCAGAAGAATGGCTAAAAGGATAAAGACTGATGTAAGTTTGGAAAGTCTTGAAACTGAGAATGATCTAAACAACATGGAGGAATCAGTGTGTGTTCATGCATTTGCGTAGTGCTGCACGTAACACAGCCTCCACCCTCTCTCAGGCATTCCTGTCAGCGCAGGAGCAAGCGGAACGAGAGCGAACAGCGTTGGAGCTCCAGTTGCGGCTGGAGAAAGTTCTTGCCCAATCGGAGAAGGCCGCCGAGGAGACTGAGCCAATCAGCGCGCAGAAGCTGGTGAAGAGCATGTTTGGTCTCCAAGCCGCAGGTGCTGTGGCAGTGGGGGGACGGCAAGGACCGGCGCCAGAGGGCATGGAGGTCAGTATGCAAATCTGAGCATTATGTTGTATGGTTGGGGCAGGGCTGGATTCAACTCAGCATTTCCTCAAATCAGATTCAACACTTTGACAAGTTCTAGTATTTATTCTTTTTTTTTTTTTCTTTTTTTTTTTAAATTCATAGATGTTGTGGCATAAATGCACTGGCAAAGTTTAAATATTGATAGACCCTGTTAATAATCATCAAAACAAATATAATCCATCATAATCAAATGCAAGAGAGTCATATAAACATTTTTGAGCATTTAAAAAAATCTAGTTGAAAGCTGCTTATAGAATTTAATTGCTGGCTAATTAGAATTGCTGACTCAGAATGCATTGCTACTATGCGGCTTTGTCGGAATGATGAGACAGCAGTTTTATTCTCTTTATTTATAATTCCCTATTGTAATGTAATCCTTGTGCATTTTTGTGATATTCTGTTCTGTTTTAATGTGGCATTGCAATGCATAATGATGGTCTATTTAAAAAAAACGAACAAAACTGATGATACTTATCAATCAGGGAACTAACAGCCTATGTTATTGGGTGTTTCGATTATTGAGATCAAATCTTGAACGATTATCGTGCATCACTGACTGTTGCACTGGTTTTCCCTCCGCCGCAAATTATTTTAGGACTTGGAGAGGGAGAAGGATATAGAAGTTCTGGTGGAGGAAAACACTGGTGAGAACTCAGAGCCAGAGACGGAGTCGGAGCCAGAAGCTCCAGCCGCGGCAACTGAGCCTTCGTTACCGGAAGACAGTGATGATGACAACGACTACGATGACAGCAATGAAGAGTTTTCATTCTACAAGTTCAGCTCCCTTCACTTCCAGGGCAACGCGACCCACACACACATCTCCCTGAGGATCAGGCAGCCCCTCCTGCCCCACGAGGACGAGGGCGACGCACTGGTGAGAGGATGGAGAGCAAAATAAAACCCATGAAGTACTCACACCAAGTACAGAAAATGTTTCCTTCCAAAGCTTTTCTATTTAATTGTTTTTTTTTCTTTTTCCTACCCTATGTCTACAGTCAGTAATGCAGTAGGACTGGGTGATATGGTGGAAATAGATATCACAATGCTGAACTTTTTTTTTTTCAGTATCGATATATATCATGGCTTATATGCAAAATCACACTGGATAATCAAATTGTTGTTCATCCCATTGAATTGAATAATAATTTCAGGTGTGATGTCAAAACAAGAACATTAAATGTAGAAATAATCTAAAAAGTTCAATGTCTAATTTTTAGTTTTTAAATTAAAATTGGCTTGTTATCATCAGAATTGTGTCAGTACCTCCCAAAATCACGATCTCATCATGATACGATTCTCCTGAAAGACAATAAAGGATAATATTGAATTATCGCCCAACGCTATAACATAGTAGTAAATAAAATGATGGGTACACTATGACCTCCAGTTGGCGATACCACTAACTGATGTATACTATGGATTTACTTCATAAAAATGCATGCCATCTGAACAGGGAGGGTGAATTCCCCTCTGTGGTTGGTTAAAGTGGGTTAACCCTCCACTACATCCCTGCCTGCAGCGATATATCTTCATCTCTTTCCACTGCTCCGTCTGTCTCATCCATTTTCTCCTCCCATCCTCCTCTAGGCGTGTCTGACAATGTTTTGGATTATTCTGCGGTTCATGGGGGACATGCAAGAACCGAAATCCCAGGGGCAGCAGCAAAACACCCCCACCTCTAGCGTGGCCACCCGGTACCTGAGGCAGGGCAGGAGGCTGAGCAACCTGGTGGGACTCGACCAGGTGAAGTGGGGAACTTCCTGTCCGACAGGAGTGTTGCGTTTCATTCCCGACAGCCAGAAACAGATGTCTGTGATCAGACATCTGTTTCTGATGTCTGATCAGACAGATGGTTTTACCGTGGTACCGTGGTTTTACAGTTAAGGAAGTCACTCACCCTGAGTCTATAATGCATTGCTGCTGCAGGATTATCCAAGCAAATTCTTCTTGGAGGTTAAGCAACGGCGCAGCAGCACTGCAGCACATGAAGACTTAGATTTCTTCAAAGGCTATAAATGTATGTCAATATGTTGATTTATATTGGTTGAATATGATATTCAACCAATATAAATTTTCAAAGGTTGATACTAATGCTGATATCTCTGGAATGAGCTGATTCAATACTTAAATTTGACCATGTTCATGGCAGATGTGTATAAAAGTATACGATGTACCCACAGGATTTTAATTCATGGCAGGGTAGAAAAGCCCCTGAAACGGCATTTCTAGCATTAAATCCTACAATTTTCAACAACAATAAAGCATATTCATGCATACTTCCAATCAAAATGTAGCATTAAAATCAATTGATGTTAAGAGCTTCTTATAGACAACCAGAGGTCAATTCTACAATAAATACACACTAAAATAATCACTTTTTTTTGTTTGTTTGTTTGTTTTTCTCTTTCCAATAGAAATTACTGAGGAGGAACAAGAAAAAACTTGGTGGTGGAAACCGAAGAGACACCATGATTCCTGAGGAGGTTTGCCATCATGCTGCTGTTATATTCTTTAGCCCAAAGCTGTATTAATTCAGTTTTGATTCAAATGAATATTATTTGCCCATCATTGTCTTTGTTTTAATATTTACCAGCCAGAGGACTTAACAGACGCAGAAGACATCCTGGTAGGAGAGGGGCCTACTCTGGATCGACCACTGACATCCCTGGAAAAACTGCACATCATTGTTGGATATGCTCAGTCAAGACCAAACACAAGGTGAAATTGCTGTAGTATTTTATGTTTTTTTTGTTGTTTTTGTTTTTTGTTTTTTTGCCCCATTATCACCCATGGAGTGTGTCAAACTCCTGACTCACTCAGCGTTCAGTTCTGTTAGTTCTGTCCAGTTTAGTGCTGTGTTTGTCTATATGATGTGTGTGTTTCCTGTCTGGGCAGGGATGAGATTTACTGTCAGATCTGTAAGCAGCTGGTGGGCAACACGAACAAGAAGAGCCGTCTGCGAGGCTGGATCCTCCTTTCCATCTGTCTTGGGATCTTCCCTCCTTCAGAGCTCCTCATGAAGGTCAGCCTGTCCCGTCACTGCCTGTCTAACAGCCCCACAGTGATGCGCAAGTTTGCAATCAAAACAGTTTGTCGCAGTCCAAACTCTTTCCAGTTTGTTGCCTCATCTAACTAGATCGTTTTCTTAGCTACAAATCCTCTGCGTCTAGTCTTTTACTGAATCTGATGTCACAGGACCCGAAGAACACTACAGCCAGTGGCTTTGTATTTGAATTTTTCATTCAAAATCATAGCATAAGCTTCCAGTTACTTTCAAGATATATTTCACAGTCTTTCTTTAACTTACCATTAGGTCCAGGCAAAGACTTCAAAAAACACTATAGTTTATGTGTTAAAGGCTAGAGAGTAACTAAATCCAAAATCTCAGTGAAGCCTGACCTCTAATGGTGAAAAATAAGGTGCTTGGACTTTGGTGGCAGGTGATGTCACCGCCTTGGCACTCTATGGGTGGTGACATCACCTGCCACCAAAAACCAGGCCACCCTACTTTTCACCATCAGAGGTCAGGCTTCACACACATTTGGGGATTCTGGTTTAGTTCATTTTTAATCCTGTATCTTTAAAATATTAAATACGTTATTATATTCAGTTAATTCCCTGTTTGTATTGACGCTTCCCGTGTATTGGGCGAAATGTTGCGGTTATTTGTGAAAAGTTGAAGCCATTGCTATTGGAAATGTTTGGAGGCACTGTTGATTCTATGTTTATTAATTACCATCCATGTGTGGGGAAATACTTCTTTTCTCCATTTCATTCTATTTTATTCTGTTCTATTCTGTTCTATAGTACTTGGAGTTCTTCCTCCGCAGAGGGCCAAGTGGTTATGGTGTGTATTGTACTGAGCGGCTACATCGCACAGTAGCCAATGGAGAGAGAAGAGAGCTGCCCTGCTGGATAGAGCTACAG
>OMKZ01035234.1:7411-29010 GCA_900302535.1 Neoniphon sammara | reverse complement strand
CTCCACAAGAGGAGAAAACCATGACGTCATCTTTTTTATATCCTCTGTATCACGCTGCATATTGCCTGTGGTCAAAGTTAACCAACTCATGCCACCTAGAGGAAACATTTGGCAATTGCATCAGAGGTGAACTTCCCTGTTAATGCTTTCAGAAGACTATAGATGTGTACAAAATACCTGTGCCACCAGCACAAGGCATGAAGAGGAATCTGATGAAAAGGCAGTGAATAATTAACTTATGTTTTCTGTTCTTTAATTATCTTCATGGTTATGATGAACCATGTACTTTTAAATACCGCTGAAGTCTCAACATCTGGCCAGCCTATTTTCACAATCTTACTGTAATCATGCTATGTAAATGGCTGCCGTTTATCTGTTGCCACATATTAAATATGCCTATATGTGTAGATGTGAATGCTTTTTGGAGTGATAATTTTGCTGTCTCATCTCTCTCTCTCTCAAAGCCACTGACTGTCATTCTCTCTTTTTTTCTCTTGCACACAGACACACACACACACACACACACACACACACCTGCTACCCCCCACGCCCTTCTCACCTCTTTGGTGACATTGTCCTGGATCAGGCTGTAAAGGGGCACCACACGGCTGACTTCCAGCAGCACAGGGATGGGTGAAGGCTGCTCACCGCTCCTGCCATTGCCACCGCGGCCTCCCCCTCCACCATCCTCAGCCCCACCCATCATAGCCTGGTGATGGCACAGGTGGCAGGCAGTGGGGCAGCTGCCCTTCTCCTCGCAGCGGATCTCCACGCCATTCACCAGGTCCTCAGACAACAGCTGGCTCTTCAGCAGCACAGACAGGTAGCTGATGAAGGGAACTGACTTCAGCTCATGCCGCCCGCCTCCGCCAACCCCCTGGTCTGTTGCCTCTGGGATTTGGAAGGTAGGCAAGAGAGAAGGGGGGTGAGGGGGCACGGGTATGACAAGGAGTTTCAGATGAAGGTAAACAAAGTTAACAGCAATGATAAAATTGTTGTGGGAATGGAAGAATAGAAAAAATGCAGTGAATGTGTCTTCTCTCCCACTCTATCCTGGTTATTTCCCAATCTTTTAAAAAAGCTTCCCTATCCCTTACCCTTTTTTGCTCTGTATTTCTTTGAAACAATCCCTATCTAAATACACACACAGTTAGAGTGACAGGGGAGTTTCACAATGCCTCAGTTGCATACAGCATCTGGATCTACTTTTGCTGGCAGCCAGGGAAAAGAAGAAGAAAAAACAATGCCTCACTAACATCATTTTTTATAGACCAGGGACGTATGGGGGGTCAATGGCTTCTTCCTCCTGAATGTCATCATGCTCTGTTTGATGCTGTCAAAGTGGTTGGGGGTATTCTTGCTCATACAATATAGCACAGGAAAGGAAAAAAAGCAGGGATAAGAGAAAGGGGGCAGGAGAAATAGGAGAAAATGCTAATTGGGTGTTGAGTGTTTCCCTTGGAGGAGACATCAGGTCACGTGTTGGGTGAAACAGATGTGCCATCTGTGCTGATGTGGCGTGTGTTTGTGTGTGTCTATTTGCATTTACAAGAATAGAGGATACATGAATGAGCTTTCCAAATGAGTGATAGGGCATTTTCCAGTAACACTCAAACAAATTAGCACCAGAAAACATTCAGTGAGGTTACTTTCGCATTGGAACTGCTGACTTAAGTTGTAGCACCAAGACCTGATTCATCATCAGTCGGCGCTCTCTGAGATGCAAAAATTGCATCATGCGTGGGAAATTTGATTATTTTTACAAATGTATATATCGCTTCAATAATTAAACCCATGATATTGCATTTTATAAAAAGAAAAGGTATAGGTCATTATACAGATTCAAGCTGCTTTTTGACTGAAGGACAATAAAGCACCATCAGCACCAGAGTTGGGGACCACTGGATAAAAACAATAATGTGTAAATGTTTTTTGCTGAATTCACACACCCCCATGGCAAGAGCACAGATGTTCATGCATGCACACAGAGACTACTCTGTACAAATGAATAAACACACATGTACAAAACACACACATACAAACACACACTAAGAACACAGTCACACAGGCTGGGGCTACAGTTTATAGAAGGAAGAGGGCAAGAGAGGGAGAAAAAACACCATTCCAAATGGCATTCTTCAAGGTAGGGTAATTGAGACCAGCTTAGGGTAACAATTTCAAATGATTCATTTCCTCTAATGCCCTTAATCATATTGAAATGGACCAGCCTTCAAACTATTTCACAGGAACAAAAACGATAACATACAGTGCATGAACTCAACCAGTATGTGTGTCTGTTACAGAAAGAAAAGAGAAAGTCCCAGTGTGTCTGTGCAGAATTTCACTTAAATTAATTTAATTTCACTGGTCTTTACTAAATTAAACCAAGAACAAGAATGGGGCAGGGAAACCTTCAACGCTTCATTTGTCAAACATAAGCACATGCCAAGCTGTGCGCTTTACTAGATGGTGTTGAGCAGCTGTGAGAAATGGTAGATTGTGCACAGGTGGAAAAATATGAGAAAACAACACAGGTGGAGATCATCTTACATTTTCAGGATGCAAGGACTAGTCAGTGAAAGAGTCTTGAATTAATGTTTTTTGCAGAAGAAAATTCATGCAGGATACAGGCAGAACTGAGAATTGAGAAAGAGTTGATCATTAATATGGTGCAAGTTTAAATTTAATATTTCAATCATGCAAATAAAGCATGAACGTCTGCTGTAACAGCCAGAAATAGATTATCATAATGATTTTTATGATTAAAGGCTCCAAGTCATTGCGCATGCACAAAACTAGCTCACACAAAAAGTGTACAATGTATCTGAGATTTTTTTTCAGTGTCAAATGAAGTGGCAAAGGCCTTTGTAGAATGAAAAAAGTCTTGATCCACTGAATAATTATGATGTAATGAGATGACTATAATTAGTTATGATAACATAGAAAGTTGCTAAATTTATTTCCCCATCATTTAAGAATTTAGGAGCATAAGATTAGGCTGAAAAAGATGAAAATATAAAATGGATGAAAAAAGATTAAGACTTACAAGTAATGTTATGGCAGTCCTGCTCCAATTCATGTTCCCCCGCATCAGTCTTACAGGGGAAGTGAATGTAGCAGCCCAGACTGTTTTATTTTGGTAGTCTGACCCATCAAGGATAAAAACAGTAACACAAAATGACTGTTACTGTTCAAAGTACACAGCGTATCATTGGCTACAAAAGTCATATTCATAGTCACCATTTGAAAGGTAGAAAAGAAGATATATAGCCAATAGGCCAGACTAAACAAGCCCACTGGAACGGGAATTGACTGCTAAAAATATGTAAATTGGTGTGTGTGTGTGTGTGTGTGTGCATGCGTGCGTGCGAAGTATTTAGGTACATGTATATATGTACATGTAGGTGGGTGTCTGATTACCATATGTCTGTGTGTCTGACTCTGAGTGTATGTGGTAAGCACTTGAAGAGGTGGGAGGTAACTTCATGTGCTATGTAAACAGGCTCAAGGGGTGGCCTTAAGAGCCCAATTACATGCACTTCTTGAGGCAACACAGACACAGAAAGGAGCTGTCGTCACCCAGCCCTCAGAATAAAGCTCTGTGATTAGATCAGGTTGGCTATGGCTAGCCAGTCTCACTCCTGCTCGCTCCCTCCTACCTATTTCACCCCAGACTACAGAACTGCTTTCCATCTATGTAAACAATGACATCTGATATAAGACTTTATAGAGAAAATAAAAGATTTCTGGGATCGGACTTGGGATAGCTGTCCTTGTGTTGTTCCAACATAAAGCTGCACTGGAATCTGACCAAAGCTGACACCCTATCACAAGGTAACACGTTAAGCTGTGACCACACTTACAGTATGTGTGTGAAATGTGTGAAACAGTGGCCCACCATTTTGCCTCTTCATAAACTAACTGATGGCTCTCTGCCCTATGGAATGAATGTGTTGCTAATGCGACATTGGCTGGTCACTAAACACAGTGAAGAGACAAATGGGGTGAACTTCCCGACCATTGATCTTGCACTGCCTTTGTTAATTAAAATGTCTTTGTGGACTGGTTTCAGTATAATTCTCATCAGGGACACAATCCCCTCTGGCCAGGCTGACGTTGCCCAGGCAACAACAGCAAAAGTGTCAGATATCTTCCATGGTAATCTCATACAGATGTTGTTAGATATTGTGTTGGCATTGCTGTTATTGCACCATAAACATGGCTGTATTCTGCAAGTGCTGAACTACTATCAAGGCTCCCACTTTAGCAGGCCCCTGTTAGGTAGATACTGTATCTATATCACGTTGTCTATTAATTTTACAAAGTCTATAGATTTTTTTCCCTATTATGTTCAGAACAGAAATGCATGTTCAAAGGCAACTGCAAGGAAAGAGCAAAATGAAAAGGAAGACATGCTTTAACCTTTAAAAATGACTTCTGCTATTTTGGACCTGTCACAAAACACACAATACTGATGTAACAAGATACCTACATGTTAATAAAGTGTGTGTGTGTGTGTGTGTGTGTGTGTGTGTGTGTGTGTGTGTGTGTCTTCAGAAGTTATCATCTAATATGCAGGCAAATTCCAATTTGTGTCCATTATGCCTGACTATATCGGTTATGTAAACAGTATAAACAGTATTTTATACTATGCAATGGATAGGCAAAAAAATACAATAAAATTTAACAGTCAAGGAATAGTAATATGGAAGTACAAGAATGAATATACCAAGTTTCCTTAGAACCTCTGTTTTGAAATTGCACGAATGAATCAAATGATCTATCCAGAATCTGAAATCTTCTCTTCAAATGGTTTTACTTCCCATACATACTCACCACATGCAGTTACTCACCATGGACAAATTATAGATATGAAAGACATTATCTGCCATCTAGTGGCCAATTTGTATAACTACTGGCTCATTTCTACAAACTGCAATATTTCACTACACTTGGATGTTGTGCAGTTGTAGCCAGTGGTGTAGTGGAAGGTTTAAGTATTTATAAGGAGTAGTATGGCAGCCACCTATCAGCCTAACTGCTGAAATAGGAGAGTATATTCACCAACTCTTCAGCTATCTACCCTCCATTTAGTTCCCACCTCACAAACTATCACTGCAGCCCTGGTTGTAGAGTATGGGTAATGTCTCACTTTCTCTGTGTCTGCACCTCCCAAACATTACTGAAAGCCCATATCTTATTGGAAATGACTATCGGTAGGTTACTAATTGATATAAAGGTCGTCAAATACTGCAGGAGTGTGGCCCGGTTGCACGCACATTGTAGCGGCCAATCAAAACAGCCGTCTGGGTCGTAGCTGTGCGTAACAGCCTGGCTGGTCAGATGTTACGTCGTCAACACCGCAGTCTCGCTACAGTAGCAGCAGCACAGCACACCCATCAAAACCTCTGTACATCCCACCATCTGGCGTAGAAAAGGTAATCTTTTCAACCGCACATTTTCAACAGAATCAATAACACGACGAGTCACGTTATCGCTTTTTTTCGATGCACGTTTGTCAAAATCCGCCCTATGGTAAATAAATTATATTACCGCATTGTACGAGGGTCAGGTCTTGTCAAGTGGGGAGACCTCCGACCACTACTAGTATCAAATTAGGGAGTCCACAGCCTAAATTGTTCCCGTTTCAGGACCTATGTAGGTTAACCTACCTAGCAAGAACCAGCGAGCAAGATGGTGCTACATAACAAGCTTGTCATTATATATAATGGTGTACTAGTACAACATTGTTTCCATAGTTTACCGTTCAATAACTTCATGTCAGACCACTCATCAACTAACAGTTAGTCTGCCTCTTTCTGCCATCGCATTTCAGCTATGTGAGCTCCCTGTTTTCTTTGTCAGCACACAGATGTAGCCAGTGATAGCTAACGTTTCTTAGCTGATTAACACTTCCGGTTGGCTACATCGGTATCAATAATAGTCGATCAGTATGTTATCCTTTAGCTGAGTTATCTGTTCATCCGCCCTTTATACTTAAGATGTTACATGGGCACGAATTGCTATCCCTAAAACTAAATGGAGCTAGCATTCTATATTAAATTTAGGTTGGCCTGTCAGTCGTTTTTAACTAAACAAGCTTGGCAACAGTATTTAGTACTGTAACACTTAACGTCACACAGTGACAATGAATGTATCAAGTAAGTGCCACACGTTTGATTTCGCAGATATACTGCACTGTCATCCTCGCGTGCATGTAAAATCTGTTTATCCATTTCCCACTGCTGCAAAATATACCACAGCCAGAATAAATACATAAGATGAATTGCATCACCAATTGAACAAGATATTCACACATATGCACAATATTAGATAGATATATTGTAACAATTAGTAACAATTTCTCTACATTATTGAAATTACACAAATAATGTTAAAATATCACATGACATCTGGTTTGTTTAATTTTATTTTTATTTCCCTTTCAAAGGCAATAATCATAATGGCAGAAGCACCCTCCCCCCTGGACCCAGATTTAATGCGGGAGGTTCTTGAATGCCCTATCTGCCTGGAGACCTACAACCAGGACCAGATGAGGCCCAAGCTCCTGCAGTGTGGTCACACAGTGTGCCGGCAATGCCTAGAGAAGCTTTTGGCTAGTACCATCAATGGTGTGCGCTGCCCATTCTGCAGCAAAGTCTCCCGAATGAGTAGTATCTCCCAGCTGGCTGACAACCTCACTGTACTCAAGATCCTGGACTGTACTAGCTCCTGCAGTGCTGCTGCTGCTGCCCTCATGTGCAAATCCTGTTGCAACCGTCTCCCACGCCAGTACTGCCATGATTGTGCTACAGTCCTCTGTGACCTCTGTAAAGTGGAGGGTCACCTGCACCAAGGCCATACAGTCCAGCCAATTAGGATGGCAGCAGAACAGCGTCGCAAAGAACTGGGTGGCAAGTTGGCTGCCTTGCGTGAGACTATGGGCCATATTCAGAAGAAAAAGACAGCTATTGACAGCATTGCCAAGTCCTTGAGACTTAAGTATCGGGCAGTGCAGCAGGACTATGCCACAGCCGAGCTACGTTTTCAAGAGGAACTCAGTCGTTCTCGAAAGAAATTTACTTCTTCCATGGCAGAAGTGGAAAAGCTCAATGGGCAGATCCTGGAAGAACAGACATATCTCCTTAATATTGCAGAAGTACAGGTGGTGTCTCGTTGCGACTACTTGACAATGCGGATGAAGCAGAGTGATATTGCCCTGCTGAGGGATGATAGCGGGGGAAATGATGAAGAGGAGCTCGACCTGAGGACCAGCTTACCCATCACATTTAAGCTTCAAGAACCAGAGCTGGTCAGGACAGAGAACCCCAAAGCTATAGAGGTGGGCCAGTTCACCACCAACACTTGTATTGTCAATACAGATGATGAGGAGAGTGGGTTAGAGCTCGCACTGGAGGGTGTTGTTGAAGAAGTAGCTGGGGCAGAGGGTGCAACAGGTGGTGCAACAGGGGCTCCAATGGATCTTTACCAAGACATCGACATGATTGCAGCTGTAGAGGAGGCAGTGTGTGCCTCACCAGGCAGCTTTAAGTCAAAGTCCATGGATGGAGGGGGGCCATCACCTGGTGGAGCTGGGGCAAATGCAGGGCTCCAGCTCTGCCAGTTTGTGAAAAAGATGGGCTGTAAGGGGAACCTGCCTGGCATGTTCAACTTGCCAGTCAGCATTTGTGTGACACCACAAGGTGAGGTCCTGGTGGCTGATCGTGGCAACTACCGCATCCAGATCTTTAATCGCAAAGGTTTCCAGCGTGAGATCCGCCGCAATGCCAGCAGCATTGACAACTTTGTCCTGAGCTTCCTTGGGGCTGACCTGCCCAACCTCATCCCATTGTCCATTGCTGTCACCCCTCAAGGACTGATTGGGGTCACTGACAATTATGATAATTCAGTTAAAGTGTACACCATGGATGGGCATTGTGTGGCCTGCCACAAGAACCAGCTGATTAAACCCTGGGGAATCACAGCAATGCCATCAGGCCAGTTTGTGGTGTCAGATGTGGAAGGAGGCAAACTGTGGTGCCTGGCAGTAGACCGTAATGTGGGTGTGATTAGCTACAACCGACTATGCTCTGCTGTGAGGCCAAAGTTTGTGACATGTGATGCAGCTGGAACAGTATATTTCACCCAGGGGCTTGCCCTGAACTTTGAGAAACGCCACAATGAGCCCCACCTGGAGGGTGGCTTCTCCATTGGCTCGGTAGGTACTGATGGCCAGCTAGGCAAACAACTCAGCCACTTCTTCTCAGAGACAGAGGACTTCCGCTGTATCACTGGCATGTGTGTGGACCCCAATGGGGACTTGCTGGTCACGGACAGTGGCAGGAAGGAAATACTCCAGTTTCCTAAAGAGGGTGGATTCAAAATTCTCATCCAGGAAGGGCTGACCTGCCCTGTGGGAGTAGCCATCACTCAGAAAGGACAGCTGCTGGTGTTGGATTGCTGGGACCACTGCGTCAAAGTCTACACATACATCCAGAGGAGGCGGTCTTCCACCTGCTAGGGGCAAAATCCAGTCCACCCACAACTATCTATGAGCGTGTGAGGGGTGTACTAGGTATGTGTTAGCATGTGTGTATGGATGTTAAGGAAACGTGGAAAAACTCTATTGTATTGGTCACTTTAATATCAATGGCTACAGTATAAACAACCCTCACCTCAGCTTTCAGTAGGAAATAAAATGAATCCATTTTACTATACATGATTTCCAATCGTTTGGATCAGCTTAAACCATATTGGATTTTAGCTGTGCTACCATTCAACTTGCTTCCTGCCTGTTGATTTTAATGGATCACAGCACTAAAGCATACCAGCCAACATTTCAATATCAGAGAATGCTGACATCGGTTACACAAAGGAAGCCTTAATAGGTGTTTTTGACCACCCTTATAAAAATTAACAGCCAATCCAGGCACAAAGAGTGATTATTTACAATTTCATAATATCACATAACAGCGCAGTCAAGAGCCCTCCTTCCTCTCCTGTCTGCTCACTCACTCACCATAAAGCCTCATTGTGTGTTCAGTGCAGGGGTTTACTTCAATTGTCTCAGCTTTTGAACATAAAAAATGAGAGGAAGCTGAATATTAACACTGATATACATGTGAAATAAAACATAGTAAGGCTTATGGCCTGTGAAGCACTTTATCATTGACATCCCACTGTTTTGCTAGTGTTAAGCTGGTCACACTATCAAACACTGGTATTACTGAATGCAGCTGAAACATTAAATGTAATTGTTATCTATGGTGGGGATTAGGGAAAACTGCAAAGTTTACCCTCTGATTAGCTAATATGACATTACTAAGCAAGCATCAACATTCAATGATTTGCTGAGAAAAGTGTCATGGAATGTTTCTAAAAGCTATGTTCATGACCTTAAATCAGGAATAGGGTTTGACCTGCATAATAAACTCTGCTACAGAGCAGGGACCAGGCATTTATAGCCCATTCAGAAAACTAATAATGCAAGAAAAGGGCAATATTAAGTATGCCAATTTGCAGTGGTTTGGAATTTTCATACTTAGCCTTTTACTTAGGTTATCATGAAAAAACTCTTGTGCAGGTATGTAAATACCCTTATGTGCTTTTTTCGTTATAGCTGTGGGAATTTATGTTGAGAAGTTAACAACTTACAAAAAGAAGTTAGAGGTTCTGATTTAGTGAATTTGACAAGAAATGTGTAATTTATTTATTTATTTTGTATTTATTTTCACTGACAGCTAGCCTGCTGAACATTTTGCACAGTGTGCACAATGGCCACAATCTCTGTCACCAGTTGAGTAGAAGAGCAGTGTGAACACTAAAGTGATATTTTCAGATCAGAGGTCACTAAAATCCACTGTCTGATCTGCAGAATCTCCTGTCTATCTACCTTTCCCCTCCACTTTCTGCCAGGGACTTCCCAGCCACTTCTTCATTCAAGTGAAGAAGATGCAGGGACTCAAGAGGCAAGTGGAAGAAACTCGTCTGCAAGAGGAAAAGTTGAAGAAAGCCATCTGCAAGATGAAATCCTTCACATGCACTCTGGATCCCATATCAGCTATGTACATCTTTGGACCTAGCGGCTATGGTCAGCTTCAGGCCTCTCTTCAACATTCATTCCTGTCCAAGGTGCTGGGAAGAGTCTCTGCTGATCAGATCCAAGACCATCTCAATCTCAACAACTTCTCTGAAAATATCCAGTTCTCTTTTTGTTCACTGCAGCACCGAAACTGCTTCACTTAGGATCAACTGAAGATCCTGATGGTGGCTGTCTGTAGCTCTCCTTCTTTCCTGACCCTCTTCGACCTGAACGCTGCTTTCAACACCACTGTTCTTCCTATCCTACATGCACACTACTTCCACAGCATCACCGAACATTCTTGCTCCATCCAACTCGAGGTGGGACAGGTTTCAAGATCTCAGATGCCCCTTTTCAGCTGTCGGGCCCCTTAAGATTCGGTCCTTGGTCCCTCTTTTTATTTCCTGTGTGCTACTTTTAAGCAGTGTCATCACTAATCTTGAAATTACAATCTATTGCTACGCAATACACCCATCTGTAATGAATACTTCCTCAACCCCCCTGATATCCCTCCTATCTCAATACCTGCTTTTAGGAAATAAACAACTGGTTGAGGCATGATCTCTAACAAAAGTGAGGCTCTCTTGGGAGGCAGCCCTCACTAAGCCCAACACACGTAACCCACTTCATCTTTGCTGGCCAAATCATTTCTTTTTCCAGTCTTCAATCCAAGCTTAAGTTTGGGCCCATACTTACCCTTGGTTCCCTGGTTCCCTGTCTCCCCAGGTTTTAATTTAATAATTTTATAGAAAGTTCTATTAAATTAATGAGTCCATATGAAGCAAAAGAAGACAACACTTTCAGTTAAAATGATAACAATAAAAGTCACCTTTAATTAAAAGAACTTGTGGCCTAAATATCGGGAAATCAATTTATCATCGAAACCCTACCATCATTAAAGCACATAGCATGGCCTAGATCTGTCTAACACAGGTGCTGAATTTGCATTAAAATAGCCTATTTCAGGGGCTGTGTTTTAAGCTTGGAAGTGATAGATGAGTTTAATTAAAAATAGTAATATGCCTGCTCTAGGGCATTAAATATCCTCCAATCCAGGTTAAACTTGTTCCTACATGCATATCACACAGTCTCTCAGTTGTAACCATAATCAGGAAATGTGAAATCACATAGCTGACTTTATAAGATGACTTTACATCTGGTTAAAGAGTAACATAGAGATACTAATCTGTCACACTAGTTACTTTCTTGATTGTGTATTGATATCCACATGACTTATTTATGTTGTTAGGCCATGTTTTGTTACTTCACCAAAGGATTTCAATTCAGGAGATATGCTATTTCAGTTGCATGCCAACCTTTGCATTAAGATCATCTCCAATACCTACACTTTATTCTGTGGTCACTACAAGTAGACCTTACAAGAGTATCAATGCAGATATTTTTAACTTATACTGACAGAAAAAAAAATGCTAAAAAAAATCAAGTGTCCTTGTATCACTGTGTTGAACATCAGAGAGTGTTTCTCACATTATCTGAATTTGTGGGTGGGGGTGTTGCAATATGTCCTTATGTGTGTGTGTGTGTGTGTGTGTGTGTGTGTGTGTGTGCGTGCGTGCGTGCAGAACCAAACACCCATATGTTCTTCAGGTGTTAAGTCCTTTGGAGGCTGTGTATTTTACAGTATGTTAATCACATTAGAGGCATCTCTGTGCAGTCTCAGTTTTATGTTTGTATTTGTGATTATCTGAGTGCAATAAACACTGATGAAACATCAAAGTATATCTGTTGCAGTTTTTCTTTATACCATTTTATCTTACATATTATGTTAAATAACTACATTCATCTGTGCACATACTTTTGTTTTTCTCTGCAGCCCCTATGTACAGTGAAAGCAAACCACTGTGTCACTGTAAATGGCTGCCTACAGCGAGACATAACAACTTCTTTATGATCATTCAATCTAGTACATTCTCTGTGTCCTCAGTAGTGCCAAGCAGGTCAGTGCTTTAAAGGCTTTTGAAGGAGGTCATATTAAGGAGTAATAAAGCTTTTTTACTGCACCATAAAACATCAAATACAGCAATGGTGTCAGAAATGATTGATGACATGTTTGCACAGCAATCTTTAAGCCATTCTCTTGATGAAAGATCAAAGTGTTCTTTTCATTTTGACCAAAACTGCCAGTCATCATCTTTTCAAAACAGTTTTTGAAGGGGTAAAAGGTACAGCATGTCTCTGAGCAAATATCCACTAGTATTTGTCTGATTGCTAACAGAAAGAATAATGGAATTTTGTAATACTCTACTTAAAGTTGTCTGTAGTGCCCTCTACTGTTGACACAAAGAGTGACCTGCAGTTGCCTCAGTCAATCAGACTAAATATGAAGAGTCCAAGCAGAAAAAACGTATTATATCTTGCAAATGCCTTAGGTCAGGAGCATGCCTATGCTTTATCAAAACTATTATTTAGATAAGTTTTCCTTTCTTGGCCGGCACTAAGCTAGACTGTCTCTCCATAAAGCAAGGATAAGAAATAATGTGCTGTAGAGAACTATGAGACTGTAAGTTTTCATTCCTATACTACACCAGATGCTTTCACTGTTTATTTCCTCTTGTCTGGTTGAAAGTGTGCTTATCAGTGAAATCACCTGCTGAGTGGTTGGAGTGAAAAATGACATTCTTTTCCCTCCATGGAACATGCTTGCCTATGTCTGCATGTTAAAAAGCATGTTGGCATTATGAACAAATTTGTTACCTTACACCTACCAAGTTAGTGGTCATCAAGACCCCAAGTACTGCTGGTTCTGAGTCCTACCACACAGTTAACTGCATTCACCTTAAATCCTATATGTAAATCAGTGCCTGATTATGTGGCTAGAATGAGACCAGCAGAGCTTTGGGTCGTGAGGACAAGGACTGTAATCCACTGTTTAAAAGGAACAATGTTGCTAAATACCTTTCATCAGTCATCTAGTCATATAGCGAAATTCAAGTTACATGTGTTGCCTTTTAATGAGGAGGTGAAATGAGGGAGGATGAAAGGAAGACTTGTATCACCATTGTTAAACAAAACTCTCTTTGTTTGCCCCCTTGTTAAATTGTAGGAGATCTCTCTTTGCCTTTGTCCCCTGTGTATGTGCAGTGTATTACTCGAAGGGATATAAAAAGTATCATTGTGTATTAGTAAATGCGTGATACCCCTGATGTCACCACTTCTTTACCGGGTCTCAAAACATGCCTTGTGCATTTTGGATGTCTCCTCTACGTACCCACTTACCTTTTGAGAATGTGAAAACTTAACATGGGAGTTGTCAGGTAGAAAAATATGTTCATCTTTGTCAGATTTACCCGACAATCATAGACTGTGTTTTAATAAGGGGATGTCATTCCCCTTCACCTGTCTAGAATTCACCCCCTCTACATTTTAGGCCTTCCTTCCTGCCGACACGCTCACCTTTCTGGTACTGCAGCCAGAGCTGCTGCTGGGCCTTCTTGCTGGGGAAGTAGATGTTGCAGCTGAGCTCGGATCCATACAGGGCCTCAGACACGTAGTGGCTCCCATATTGCTGGAGGAAGGCCAGTAGCTCCTCCCGTGTGCTCTCCGCTGACAATGTCTTCAACACCTTGGAAAAGCCTACCAGGTCAAGAAGGAAACGGGAGAATAGCGATTTTGTATCCAAAAGGAGGGGAAGGATTGGTTGGTCATAAAGGTCTGGCTTGTGGTGTAAATGTGTTGTGAATGTACGATTGATGTTAAAATCAAAAGCTGAAAATAGGTCACACATTAGCAGCAAATAACGGGATTGACAGATAGGCACCCCGTGACCGGTGAGTAGTTTTGAAGCATGTTGTTGGCCTGCATTTCCATATTGTATCATATATTAAGTCTGTTACATTTTATTTTAGAGAAACTGTTTCTTTCAAGACCCTGCTACATTTCTCTCCAAGAGAAGCCAGTAGCACTTTTGGCATCAAATACACAGAGATCAGAGTAACAAAATGCCTAGAGTTCCCTCCATTTTCCTCCCAGAGATGTCTGGCTCTCCTCCTCCTTTTCTTCAGACAAGGCAGATTCCTCCTCCTCCCCATATTTCGAGATCTCCCATTCCTCCACCCAATTTCCAGAGATGTCAGGTCCCTCCTACACCCTATTTTCCAAGATGCCAGGCCTCTCATATGATCTACATCCAGAGTTGTGAGAATCTTCCACCAAATTTCCAGATATATTTGGTCCCTCCCTCACACCAGTTCCAGAGTTTCCAAGTCCCGCCATCGCAGATCCAGAGATTTAAGGTCTCCCCAATCAACTTTCAGAGCAATTAGCAAACCTTTACTATTCAGAGTTTTCAATGATGTGAGGTCCCTTGTACAATTCCTATCTCCCAAGTTAGTCAGCACACCCCATTTCACCCTGTCCAGCTGCAGCTCACATTGCTACATGTAACAAAGTCCCCACTCTTTTTTTCTCTCTATGTCTCTAGAGCTTCTCACAGAGATTACTGCAAAAAGAGAGTCCTAACAAAGATACAAGTGAGTTGTCGAACATCTATAACACTCGTAAATAAATGTGTTAGCTGCTCCAAAAATTTTCACAAAATGCTCTTTCCTAGTGGACAACTAGACCATCAAGCTAGTAACCCAGCAGTGGCAAATGGTCACTAACGATGCCATAGCACAACCCCATCTGGATGCGTGTTACTTTACACCACTTAACAATTAATTTATTCAATATTTTACAGATGGTGCATTGAATCAGTTACTTTTGGAATAATATTTTGTTTCAATGTTTCCTGATTTATTTCCAAACTGTTCCATTCTGCCACAGCTACCTTATTTTCTGATCCAGGGGTTTTCAAATTTCAGCTAGAAAACAGCACCGCAGGATGTATCATTTTGAATACATATGTGCATCTTTTTTGTGACAACATACATTTGTGATACCTCTCAACACAAGGTATGCTAATAGCATAGGCTGTGCTAAATTGTGTTGTCATTAAAACCATTCTTTGCCACAAAAATCAAGTGTCCTTGATTCAGAAACCCTTTTCCAATGCTAGTGGTTTGGCAGCAGGTAGGTCTAAGCAAACTTTCAGTTTTGTTTGGCCACTATCAAAATCTAAAATCAATCACTGTGAGCTGCTGAAAATGGTCCCCATAAGTCACAGTTATATTAATGTCACAAAGCCACATTTGATATATTCATTTTCCCTTTATAATGATACATTTCAATAAATAATTGAACAGTATGTTTGGTTGAAAATTATGACCACTGCCCTATTTAGACATTGCTGCATCAGTGTCAACAATTAACTCAATGTCTGGTTTTCTTTATGTTAGAACAACACAACAGCAATCAAGTGCAGTGGCTGTATTTATTCCAGATGTCTTAATTTCCTCATGTTGACAGATACATGGTTGAATTAAAATCAAGTTGTTGAAAGCTCCATTTTTTCTTGCTTTGAG
Source organism: Neoniphon sammara (assembly GCA_900302535.1). Classification (NCBI taxonomy): domain Eukaryota; kingdom Metazoa; phylum Chordata; class Actinopteri; order Holocentriformes; family Holocentridae; genus Neoniphon; species Neoniphon sammara. Next base: position 13,506 of record OMKZ01035234.1, on the reverse strand, counting down.
AAACCCAATGACTGGTTGTGATGGTGTTAAAGTCATTCATGGGAATAAAGTTAAAGTGTTGTATTCTGTCATTTGGAAAATTCTCTTTTGGGTTCATTAGGCAACATTTTCAACAAGGTCTACTATTTTAGACACGTACTAGCAATCAGTAGCTGTGTTTTCACAGTGGATTAAATAAACAGATATATGTTTGAGGAAACCCACGGCAAACACATTATTATATTTGGCTCACCAAAGCCAGTTGTTAAAATTCCAGAAAATCTTGGCAGTATGGCTATTTATTCCAAACTAGGAGCCAGATATTTGGCTTCAGGAATCATGAGAACCTGGTCCAAGATTTATCTTTTATAAACAATTTGGTGAATATCTCTAAAATTAGGTAATTGTGCTGTCCTTTTCTGATATGGACAAATTTATCCCTCTTTACATAATCATGTACAGACTATAGTAGGCTAACTATCTTTATTATTGCCTCAACCCAAGCTTCAGCTGAAACCTTTCATTATACTGCAATGCTGATTTTTCATAAAACTGACAGATCATGCAGATCCCATTTTAGCTTTGATTTTCAGTGGCTTCCATTTTATTTGATCAGATTTTTTTTATTATTATGGCTAAAGCAATTGATGTTTTGGACTCAGTTTACACTATTGAGCTTTTAACTCTTTTGGCCTCATTTATAACCATTGTGCATGCACAAAATTGATGCATATGACACTTTTAGTGCAAATGCTGGGATTAATATAAATCAAAATTGATATGAGAACGTGTACCTACAAAAACTGATGCAATGGATGATCTCATGGCAAAGAAAAGATGCCATGTTGATGCCACCCTCTCTCTGGCTCAATGTCACTAATAAGAGTTTCCCATTATAAAGGTGAGACATTCATCAAGAGGACAAAACTCCAGTGACCCCTTAGTCCTGCCAGTGGCACTGATACTTTTGAGGGGCTGCTCAGTGCTCTTTAGCACTGGTGTTTATATTGGGTAATTCTTTGTGTGTGTTTACTTTTTGTAAATATCTTTTTTACTAAGCATCCAGCTCTCAGAGCTGGCGGCATTATAGTAACTGCTGCTGTGACATGTTGCCACTGGGTGGTGACACCCAAACTGAATCCACTGAGGAACTTTCTCTTTTTTGTCTCACTCTGACTTTACAGTTTTCTCACACAGAGAATAGAATGACATGCATACACATGCACGCACATGCAAACCATTTCAAGATTACAGGGATTTATAGAGGGGGAATTTTGTGCTGTTGTGCATACGCAAGGTTTTGTAAATCCGATTATTTTTGTATATATATTTTTCTTATATTTTTCTTGCACACACTTAACCTTTTAGAGTGAAGCCTGTGCACAGTTTTATAAATGAAGCCCTCTGTGTCCATAAATGTCCTCATAGTTCTGTAAAGCTCCTTCTACTATTCCAACATTTATATTACTGCTACTAATACTACTGCTTATATTACTGCTACTAATAATGCTGCTAATATATTTATGTAAAACTCAACGGTCCTACAAGACTAATTCGCAAAGGGGGCTATAATAGATAAGTGTCCCATCCCAGCATAATTGAGGGATGATGGGACAGCCCTAATTTGTCCACATGGTATTCTGGTGTTCCTTCTGCACAACTCTGTCATGTGGGCTCTACCCTTGACTGTGCTTCACTATTGGCTAATCGCATGTGACAATTCCCCCTCACCCTGAGACTATCAATGCACATATCAATCACGATTGGTATGAGCATTGATCTATTTAAGGACAATGGGAGCGCAGTTCATCTCCCTTTTTCATTCAGCAATCCTGAGCCACAACATGGATCCTCTATGAAGAGCAGCAAAGTTGTTCACCACCTGACATGTCAGTTTTGCTAATGTCCTCTCACTGCTGAGGACTCCCAAAACACATGCTTCCTGTGTTTGGTTTCCAAACATCACTTACCCAGAGTCTCTTGCTTTCCCCTATTGGAATAGGAACACCAGGCAGCCTTCTTCATGAGCCCACCTCTCCCTCTCACATCCTCTTGATGAAGACACCAAGCCCAACCAGCAGTTCTGCTATCCACTGGATGCCCTGCCTGGCCTTCATGCATCACAGCTGAACAGATTGAGATTTCTCTTCCACCACAGCCTCCACTGAAGAAGCTGGTATTTGACTTCACCTCAGGGCTCACAAACAGGCTTAGGTCCCTACTCGTGAGGTCATCAGCTGCCCAACCATGGAGCCCATCATGGCTTTGCCAGGAGAGATTGGTCTTCTCTTCTCTCTGCCAATTCGCCTGCATTTTCTTATGCCCCCTCCACCCCCTACTATCACTGGCTTGCATTGGTTGCAGGAGAGGCCCAAAATTATTTCCAACTCTGTTCTCTCCAGTTGTGCTATACAATCTCCAGATGTTTTCTTTAACAAGCCTCCTCCTCTGGGAGACAGAAGGACTCTCTCCCGATTACTCACCTGCCTGTCTCACAGCCTTACCCATTGACACCATGAAGCTGGCAAGGGCAGCACTGCTGGGGATCTTTCCAGCACTAGCTCCGCCAGACCACTAGGCTTTGATGGGCCTAATATTTCAGCAGCTTGCTCCATCTCCATTCAGCGAGATCCTGCTACAGTAAATGAGCCAACTAGTGAGAGCTCCTCTGGCTACACTGCTAATGGCTTTAGTTAATGGCTTTAGCTTCATCACACCCACCGGTCGCAGCAACTCCTGCTTGGTTATGTCTACTCCCTCAGGATATGACCTCCCTCATCCTTGTACCCCCCCCCGGCTCAAAGAGACAGGGCTTTGATGTGTAACCCAGTTTGCTTATCTCCACTAGCCACATTGCTAATAGGTTAGCGGTACTAATGTTGCGAGTCCAATTAGCTTTGATGGGCTAATCGGATTCTGTTAACCTATTAGCAGTTTGGATGTTGTTAGCATCTATGCTTCTTCTTATGCTGGTTCTTCTAGCTACGCTGCTGACAGGATTAACAGTGCTAACACTTCCTTTCAGCATAGCAGTGGTGACCGGTTCACTGCTCTAGCCTCTCACTTTAACTGGCATGACATCATGAGCTTGAGGACAACACTAACTCCCATGCCTGCACTGCTCAGTGTGGCTGCACCAGCTTGGGTACCTGGGGTTCTAGCAGTGATCAAGGCCCCATTCAGTCCCTCCTTGTGACAAAACACTCCGATCCAGCTCTCTCCATCTCTCTCTCCTCCTCTCTTCTTAGCCTAGGAAGATCAGGCAGGAAGACTGTTTTACACCAGTGAGCCAATATTCCTGCCCATCCTCCCTCTCTCTCTGTCTCTGTTTCATTGTATAAAGAGACTGCCCAGTTGGCTCAGGTAGGGAGGTTGATTTGATCATCTCCCTTCCTCTCTCCTAGCCCCAGGTGGTTTGGACAAGGAGGCTGTCTCCTGTCCACCCTCTGTCCTCCTCCTAGCCCAATTGGCTCAGGCAGGGAGGTTGTGTTAGGGTTAGGATTAGTAAAGACACTATGCAGGGGCTATAGCTCTTCAGTTCATCTGGAACCCACTGGCCTCTCCACTGAGCCTATCTTCCCTGCTGCAGAAGGAGGTCGTGGAGGCTCCTCCATCAGCAGGTTAACAGGGCTCCTACTCTCCTACTCTCTGGTTAACAAAACGTCGGGGGAGGTGCTCCATTATGGACTGTGTTGCTCAGCAAACACATTGTGGAGTGACCTTTCAAAAAACTAATGGTCAGGCAGTTGATGCAGTGCATCCATCCTGGCAACTGGATCACCTCCATATACCTGAAGAACATGTACTTTCATGTCATCATCCTCCCACACCGCAGAGGGTATCTCTACTTTGGCTCTCAGGTGAGCATGTTTGAGTTCACTTGTGTTCCCTTTGGCTACTCCCTGTCTCTGCCAACCTTCTCTGAGTTGGTGAAGAAGGTGCTAGTGCTTCTGAGAGAAAGAGGCATTCGGATACTTGCCCACTTAGGCAATTGGGTAATCCTTGACTCTTCACAGAGGGAGGTGGTGGATCACAGGTGGATCAGACCATGGCTGTGCGGCACATCGCTCAACTCAGCTTCACGGTGAACTGGGAGAAGAGTGCACTGTGCCCACAGCAACATGTGGTCCATCTGTGTCTCCAATCTGATTCATGCTGAATGGGAGCACATATGTCAGATGAGCCCTGTGTAACACGGCTATACCTGCTTGACCACATCTTCAGATCAGACTTCACAACAACAAAACTGTGAAGTAAAACAGGTCCCGCCACGAGCTTTAAGGGCTGAGGGCACAAGATGCAGCTCTGTCAGCTCAGCATTATGCACACTGGCTTTGTGATGCCACTGTATTGGCATATGAGAAGTCGTGGGTATCTCCTCTGTGTTGAGTGCGCATTCCACCAGAAGGATTGCTTCCTTAGTTACCCTTTTCAGAGGCATGTCAGTGGAACATATATGCACAGTAGCATCTTGGTCTGCCCCTGCACCTTTGTGCAGTCATATCTTCACAATGACAGCAAGGTCTTTTGCTCATTCAGAACTATAGCTTAGTTTAGTAGCAGATGGAGCACCATCTGGGAGAGAATAGCGGGATTACTTCTCCTCTTCTCAAAAGGTGCACACACCTTTATTATCCAGAGATGGAGAGGCACAGAGGGTGGTTCTCCCTGCTTCACTGATGGGTTTTTCTCTGTGAGCAGTCACCTGAGAAGCTCTTCAGTGGTGGCACTGTTATGACTGTTCCCCCTCTTGACCAATTGGTTGGGGTGGGTTCCAGTGCCTTGGTGGCATGGACCAGCTGGAGTACAACTTATCCTGTAACAGCCTTTGCTGTAGGTATTAGCCAATAGTGAAGCCAATTAGATGGCTGTGTGAATCAAAAGTCTCAGGGTGCCATGACATGGCCCATAGTCCCTTGAGGGGCCATACTCATAGAACCGGAGTTGCATCCAGGAAAATACTATGTCTCCACCCATAGGAGGTGGCAAATCAAAACATAAGCGCAAATTACAAACTCCAAAACTGCAGCAAGTGAGCACTACATTATGTCTAGGGAAAGTCTGACCGCATGTTACGCATGCTACATGGTTTCTCTGTATTGAAGTTTGAATTTTTTTTCTTTTTTTCCAAATTGTTGCATCTCACTGCACTTTGGAGCTGCCAATGTGTGAGGCTATCTAGTGAAGCTTTATAGACAAAAGCTGACTAAATATTTGCTATCAGATCATAGCAGCTGCAATTGTATTGAGATTAAGCAGGAGAAAAAGACAAGCTAAAAGGACAAGAAAAAAAACTGAACATATTTACATTTAAACACAGTTTGATAATGCCCACAGTCACATCAACCACACTACAGAAAAACAGCCAAAACTTTCTTCAAGTGGTTCCATATTGTTGTAAAAGTCCACCACTAGTTATTTGGGCCTTGAAATGCAGATGCCATGTCGGCAAGACGAAACATAAAACATCAGAAGGATGAATTCAGATGAATGGGATTCAAATTACTCTGGGCTGATCGTGTTGACACAAAACACAACTGTTTCAACTGTATTTTTTAGGGAACTAGGGAAAATCACAGAAATGTTTATTCCAAAAAGGATAAAATTCTGTCCTGAGGTGCTGCCGTTAAAATTACCTGTCACCAGGCTTTCTCACCTCTGGTAAAACTAATGACATAAGGAGAGGGCTTATCACAGTGTTTAAGTTCACACCCATCAGAGGTAATTTAATACTTTTGACAGTTTTGGATATTTGCCCAGGCTCCCTCATCAAACATCTGTTAACTCAAAATAGTTGTGAGTGAAACATTAACACTTTTAGGACCTTCTTGCTGCGAGGAAACAGTGCCAAGCATGCCCAAGAATCTTCTATTAAGACACAAATTAAAACATACCTTTAATGAGCAAATAACTTGCAAATAACTTATTTATCTGAGGGTTAGGCTATGTTTCATTATTATTATTATCATTATTATTATTATTAATAGTAGTAGTAGTAGTAGTCGTAGTAGTAGAATATAATACACTGCATACATTTCAGTTTCAGTTTGTCTTTACAATAGAGACTCAACTTTGTAAAATTGAGCACCAGATCGAATGGAAGCTATGACACTATT
>OMKZ01035206.1:8985-36096 GCA_900302535.1 Neoniphon sammara | reverse complement strand
TCCAAGACATCTATTCTGCCTGTCGTGCCACACTGGCTGGGTATGAAGGGAGAGAAATCTGATGAGCCGTCACGCAGCATCACGCACAGGAGCGAGCACACGCGCGCGCACACACACGCCCACACACACACACACACACACACACACACACACACACACACACACACACACACACACACACACACACACACACACACTCTCTGGATGAATGAAGGATATAAACTGCTTGTAAGGACCTTAAAATTAAAACCTGCTTGGCACAGATACTGGATAAACAGACACATTATCATGATGTCGTATTAGAAATGAAGCTCTCCATCCACTGATATATTTTTGCTCCTAATTACAGCAGAACAGAAAACCACAGGAAAGAGTAGCTACTCATTAGTGGGGAAACGTCAGCTCCTGATTGGCTCAATATGGCCACTGATTCCAGCCAATAGGGAGAGCGCATCTGTTATCAATTAGCAGCTGCAGGAACATACGTTGGTTTCAGGGGAACGGACCATGAGATCAAGCGAAAGAGAGAGAAAATAAAAACGAGCACTGTGCCAAAAGCTCTTCCCATGTGTGATGAATTTTAATCTTATCCTCACATGCAAACTATGTGAATATAATTGAGATTTTACAGAAGTGTGTCACTGGCTATCATCCATCAAGCTATCTATGAATTACCGAACCAAGGGCTAGTATTACCGAGCAGGTTAACACAGCAGGTGGATTACAAGCTGCTGCTAGTCTGCAGTGGACTGATGCCTGCTGGTCCTCTTCCACTGTCTTAAAACACCTGGTAAATACTGCCCCCATGTGGACAAAGGGCCTAAGTTGCACTGAGTGAAGTAGGCCATGTGCAGCATTTCTGTGGCCCAGGCAGCCACACAGAGGTGCTATTGACATACTGCAGCACATTCCTTCTAATTGCATTACCATAATCTGTCATGCTTGTTTAACCAGCGTGGCTTAGGATTGTTCGGTACGGGCTGTTGCTTAATAGCAAATACCTGTTGACTGACAACTAACATCTGATTCAATTAATTACAAGATGGCCGTGTTAGAAAGTGGCAAACTGAGAATTGTAAGTCTTATTTAAGCCTGCTGAGAATGTATGGCCTGTTTTAGCAACACATGCTGTTGCCTGGCTCAAGGGCACGTTGACAGTAATTGTTGACAAATGAGGTAGTGTTTCATTTGAACAAAATCCACCCAGATTTTCCCAGCTGTTCCGGTGTTTTGAACTTGTGATCCTCGAGTCACATGCTCACTTCTCTAAAATATTAGGCTGCTGGCACGGCATGTTCATCGCTGAGGGAGATGACCAATCGCCGTGAGGTCTAAGGACAGCGCACACCCGGACACACACTTATCAAAACACATCTGAAATATAATTTATTGCACATTTAAAGATCAACATAAAGTGGCACGATAACCATTTCAATCCTGTTACATCAAAACAAAAAGACAAAAAGAAGTCCTTACAAAATGCTCACACCTTCTGTTCTGATAATTGTCTCGTTTTGACTTTAGAACAAAATGGCAAAAAGGTTGCAGGAATGCCAGACCAAAACTGCATAGATTTATAAAAAACCGACCGAGACACTGCTATATGGCACAGAGAATCAATCAGACCTTGGCTTTACTCATACTTGTCATGAGCCCATCAACTTCCACATTATTCCAGTGACTTACAGACAGTTTGTTGTGTCGTAACGAGTGGGGTAATTCCCATTCTAAAAGAGGAAAGCACTGCCAGATGACTCTTCACAATGAATCCAAATGGAATCCAAATGTACCATTTTGATATTAAAAACAAAATACAGTGCATTTTGTGATGCTATGTTCTCTGACATCCAAGTCAAGCCCAATTTTCAATTGACTGGGGTAGATACAGAGGTAAAGAGTTTCCAAACAGAACATGATTTCATATTTAAAAAAAAAAAAAAATCCTAAAGCCCCATTTACAGTAGCATGTTATTACATGTTGGGAGCAGGCGTGCATCACTGTAACAACCTCAGCGTCGAGGTGCAATTGATTTGAGAGGAGAAACTATACAAAAACAAATTACATGATAGTCACAGTCATTTGTTTAAGATACTATTTACAACTTTGACCTCATTTTTTTGTCATTTCACAACCCAAATTGCTGTACTAATCTTTCATTATAGTTTCAGCATCATCCACACAATTGATTAAATAAGCCAACATCATTCACCACTGTTAGGAGTCTAATTTTAGGATGTTGGTGGGCTAAAAGCTAAGAAGCACGGACCTCTCTTATTGCTGTATGGCACATATCTTGATAATTGGTTTCACGGCGGGTGTTGGCAACAACATGTAACTTTCACCCACTGTTGCTGCATCGATTACATCATGAACCACATCATCGCTAGTGAGTGAAATCCAAAATAAAGCGTAGCCGTTTGAAAGGGGCTTCCATGATACGAAACCAATTCTAAAACAGCTACAGTATGTACAGTGGGACAGCGAGGACTGGCAGCAGAAGGTATGATACAAAAATCGATATAAAGATCAGTTGATGGCACAAATGCTCGTAAGTCTCTGCTTTTTATGACCCCTCCCCCCATCTCCCCTCCCACAAAACCTTGACTAAAAGTAAACATACACGTGTTGATGTACAGTACAGCATAAATACAAATGTCGCCAATGGTCAAGAGAAGAACAGCACGACAGCATGCTAACTGGTTCTAAAATCAACTCTTATAAGTCATAAAACTTGCAACACAGTTTTGTTAAGGTTACCTGATAAATGTTTTGTTATAGGGCTGCCTGATTGCATATTTTATCTGGATAGAGCTAATGTCAACTGAATGACATTTCAGCAATCAATAACAGGTTTATATGTCATAACAAGTTTAATAGGGGATGGTGCAGAATTGTCTTGTAATTTTTAGGCAATTGCCTGTTGAAGAACTAAAAACCCAAGTAAGCCCCTTAAGAATAAAACATTATATATATATACATGGACAGCAGTAAAGAAAAATGACTTTTATTGGCACAGAACACAGTAGGCTTTCACACCCAGGGTATCCCTACCTTGAGCTGAGTAGTATATTATACAGTAATATGATCAGTAGCTATTTCAGCCCCTTATCATTTTTAGCGGGTCACATTAAGGTTTCATGGAAGTTACCCCATTTATGCCACTGAAAAACTGAGCTGATAACTGAGCTGAAAACTTACAACTGTACCTCTGCTCTAAGTGCCACCCAGACAGTGCTGATTCTTTTCAATACAACTTTCCAGTTAAATCAAAGTTAATCAAAACACAAAGCATTCAAACACTACCTGCATCAAAATAATTTTTTTTCTGTAATCGTAGAGGTTGGATTCAGCTGGCCAAACAGGCCATTCATCATCACACATCGAGAAAGAGAGCTAGAAAAAGGAGGACGGTTAAACGAGATATAGGCCTTGTGAATCGAACTTGAAAAATAATAATTCAAATTCTATTACCTAATTTTCAGTGTTACAGAACCTGCCTGTCAAGTACATTTACCCTGACACTACCATGATAGCGGTTATAACAACCATGTCTACTGATAATCACAGAAAAAAAAAAAGAAAAAGGAAAAAAAAAAAGCTAGAATGTTTGTCTGCCACTGAACAAAACCCTGAACCACAGGACACACACCGTCCAAGTAAACATAAAATAAAGATGCTTAGTAGAGTTCCAGAGCTGAGTAGTTTGGAGACACTTTGAAGAAGCAGCACTTGAGAAAACTGGAGAGAGAGACTGAAAGTCCGACAGGAATTAAGAGATAGAAAAAGAGAGAGAGGGAAAGAGTTGTGAGACAGACTTTACTTTGGCACCTGTGCCACAGCGGCAGTGCTCTTCTGTGGGTGAGGGAGGGAAGGGGAAAGGGTACCGTGGGCAAAGGAGGAGACACTACAGAAGAGGGAAAGAGGGAGGTTCAGCTAAACAGCTCGAGCCCTGCGGTAATGTCCTCCCATGACTTTCCCTCTTCAACTGGAGGTCCAACCTTTTTCCCCTCTCGCTTCATCCACAGATCCTGATTTGGCTGATCAGTCGCACGCCTCCAAACCTTTAGCCAAAGTACAGTCCCTCAATCAAATCTTGTCAAGAGCCAGAGTCCGTCCAGCAGGACCATTTGGAGGAGTTCCTCCGCGGGTTCTCCTCATGTTGGTTGAACCTTGAACCTCCTCTCTGCAGGATGTTTTCTATTAGTTCTCCACTGCGGTTCTCCACTGTGGAGGACTTACAGCAAACAGTGAGTGTGTGACAGAGAGGAGGTTCTCCAGGTTCTTCTTTTTATGGCACTGAGGAAACTTCTGTGGGTTCTTTGTCTGGGTTTTGCTTCCATGGAGGAAGTTCAAGTTCCTCCCAGGTGAGTTTCGTAGGCTCTGTCCAGGATCCTTCCACAGGCGCTCCTCTCTCTGAGGTCGGTAGTGCAGATCGTTCTGTGTTAAGGTCCTCCCCAGGTCGGTTCAGTACACGGTTCTATAGGTTCTCCCCAGGCTGATACTGGGGCTCTGTGGAGGTGAAGTAGTCCTCTAGGAAGCCCTGCAGGTACTCAAAGGTGGGCCTCTCTTCAGCGTCCTTCCTCCAGCAGGACAGCATGAGCTCGTGCATGGAGCTGGGGCACTCGGCCGGGCAGGGCATCCTGTAGCCACGCTCCACCTGGTCAAGCACCTCGCGGTTCACCATACCTGTCGAAAAACAGGAGCAAGTTCTATTATATTTAGGGACCTGTGGAGTACAGATATAGCTTCCTCAAAATAAATCCACAGTAATTAAGTTTGAAGCAAGAAATGAGGCCATCATGTCCAAAGCAAAAAAATCCATCATTACATTTAAGTGACATGAAACCCAGACAGAACTTCTACATTTTGCTGGCATGCTGTGGTTGAACATTTCCCCTTGCTGCAGTGATGTAATTGTGCTCATTTGGCAGTCCTACATCATCGTTGGGTGTGGTCAGAAATGCAGCAGAGCTTAGCAGAAGTCAGTGCAACAATGTCTTTCTGTCATAGAGGATTTACGGCTTCATCAACCTTTAGACTCATCATTAAATATCTTTGCAATATACAAAGGATCAGTGCTGTGCGGTGTTATTTTATCACTCAACAATTACCAAGCATCCTTTAAAAATATGATTTTTTGTTTGAATTCCATGCCAGCAGTCACTTGGGAGCTGTCACTGCTTTCAAATGGTGAACGATTAAATAATTCTGAAACAGGAATGAAAGACTGCACTGCATAACAGGCATTATGTTAGATGAAAAGTTAGGACTGCTCGGTGGAAACTGGCGTGTGATCAACCAAAACAAACAGCTAAGCAAATTTAAAACTGAATTTTCCTGCAGGTGGGAACAGAATATGCCAGACACATTTGTTTGGTACGGGGAGCATCGTTCAGGTGCTGATGCAATCTGAGAAATCTTCACCTGGATAAGGGACTCTGCCTTTGGTTGCCAGCTCTGTCAGCAGCACACCAAACGACCAGACATCTGACTTGATGGTGAAGCGGCCGTACAGAGCTGCCTCCGGTGCTGTCCATTTGATGGGGAACTTGGCTCCTAGAGCAGCAAGGGAAATTAAAACATATGTGTTATAGTTATGAGTGAATTAAGGAAGTGTATACATGCCACAGAGTAAATTTAAGATTTTCTGCATCTAACAAATATATTTATGTAATATTCAAATCTGATTTGATTAACTTCAAAATAATATGGACATTCTGCATCACTTTATATTTTCTTTTTCATTATAAACAGTTATATATGTCTATAGGTCGTTCCTTTAACAATTTTAGGCTAGAGTCTCTGTTCAAACTGTCTCCTGTGTGTATATACTGAAATGAAGGAGTGTCCTGGTATTGAGAGGGGTAGTGGAAACTTACCCTGTCTAGCAGTGTACTCATTGTCCTCGATGAGTCTTGCCAGACCAAAGTCAGCCACTTTACACACCAGGTTGTCTCCCACCAGGATGTTGGCAGCACGCAGGTCTCTGTGCACGTAGTTCATCCTCTCTACATACGCCATGCCTGCCGCAATCTGGAGGGAGTTGAAAAAGAGAGAAGACAGATATTTTATGCTTTCTTTGAGAAAAAAGTGCTAAACAAAATATATTGTAATTCTTTATCCAAAACAATTCATGAGTTACAGACATCAACAAGATCTTAAAGAGAACATGAAGAACAAGCTGAAACTCCAAGGTCGACAACAATAAAAGCAACCTTGCTGTAAGCAGTGCAAGGGTCAGAGTCACAGAGCCCTGACAACAGATGTAAAAATATTTTTGCCTCCTCAGAATGGTATCGCTCGATGGAGAAGTGCTGGGTAAACAACACCGCAGCGTTTTTTTTGAGCAAGCAGAGCGGGAAGATAAGGGAGAGGAAAATGTGATTCATGGGGCAGACAGGTTTGTGAAGTGTTTCTTAAAAGGGTGCAAGAGACGGCATAAGCTAGGAGACAGGGAGGATGGAGGGGAAAATAGAGGAATGGGGACAAAAATGGAGAAATCGATTAAATGCAATTTTTTATAAAGCTAATTTATATTTATATTTTTTCATTGTTTGTTTTAACATGGACAGCAGATACACATAATTGAAATATTGCATAATTTCACAGTAAGAGCACAGAGTTTCTGTACTCAAAAGGATGAGGGTGCATACTAAACAAAAGCACTGCAGGACATAGAGTCTTGCAGCAGTCAAGCCATCATCTATATGTATTTGATTTTTGACATTATTATTATTTTTTTTGCATAATTTAAGACAATTGAACTTGCAACTCCACCTAATTTAAAAGACACTTGAATCCTTTGGAGTGTTAAATTATTAATGTGGAAACGTGCACTTGACAATATGTACCAATTTGAGTAATTTTACCTGAGAAGCCATGTCTACTAGCTGAGGCAGACGAAGCATCTTCCCAGCATCCCCTTTAAGGAAGTCCAGTAAACTACCTGTGAAGGCAGGGAAGAAAAACTGTAGTTGAAGATAAAGTACCATATGAGAGATGAATACGAAACTGTTAATCTATTCTCCTGTATGCTAACACACACTTGATATGAGCACCATGCTGCACTAAGTGCTCAGTGAGTGACGGGGTCCTGCGTTACCTTGGCTCATGTACTCCGTGACGATGTAGATGGGTTCCTCAGAAACCACAGCATACAGCTGGACCAGCTTCTCGTGTCTCAGCTTCTTCATGACCTGGGCTTCCTGAAGGAAGGCCTCTGGAGACATGGTGCCTGGCTTCAGGGTCTTGATGGCTACCCGTGTTGTACCATTCCATGTACCTGTGGACATGGACAGTTTACCAAATAAGGACATGGTGCAACCTGTTTCATAAAGCAGTCATGGGGTGACAACATGATATCTGACATGGTTAGACATAGAGCTCTGACCAGGTAGTTCCTCTTTTTGATTAGATGATTATAATACAACAATCAAGCAGACAGAATGGGAACATTGGGTGTACTACACTGAATGTTCATAATATTAAAAACATCTTGCTCATATTGAATTGCCGCCCCTTTGCACAATGCACATCTTAATTGTCTCCAAGCTTAAAAAACCCTCTCTAACTCATCTGCCTCTCTGCTCTTGTGATTGGTACAGATTTAAAAGGGGTTATCAATAAGGGATAACAGTGGATTCATCTTCTCAGTGTACATCAAGAAAAGAGTAAGTGTCTGTAATATTTCGTGCATTCAGTGTATAACCCTTGAATACTATTAACATCGTGCATCTACCGCACTATAAATCAATAAAAAAGAAAGGGGAAGTGGCAGTGTGCAGTACTTACCCATCCAGACTTCTCCAAAGCAGCCCTGTCCCAGTTTGAGGTCAAGGCGGAGGGACTCTCGGGGGATCTCCCAGGCATCTCTGGCCAGACCCTGTGTCTGAGGTTTTGCCACGGGACACACATCTGTTAGCGCATGGCACAGTCCATCAGAGTGCTCTGAAAGAGAGAAAGGAGGAAGGTGCGGGATAGATGATGGAAATGAGAAACACTAAGTAAAAGGGCAGGTCAAAAACAACAGTGCATATGAGAAGGTTATTAACTATCAGAGGTATTGACATCTCTGCTGTTGCAGCTTTGGTAGTAAAAGCCTGGATCCGTGTACTCACTGCGGTAGTGGAAGACTAGCTGCTGTAGGCTGGTGAACTGGGTACGGGAGGTGATGTAGAAACCTCCACTATCCAGCTTCCTGATCTTGTAATGTTTAACATTCAGGCCTTTGGTGTTATCATAGTCCAGCACTGACAGGCAATACGCCCCTATGAACAAGGAGACAGGGACAAACAGGCTAGAACAACAAATCCAGGGGTGTCTGGACCTGTATGAAGGCTGCTCGGTGGTGCTTCCTAGGAGCTGTGTATGGTCTCGGAAACTCCACTAAACAGTTCACCTCTTGTAAATGGGCAAGTCCTATGTAAAGTTGAAACTCACTTGGTGATAATAATTAAGTTTATTTATACAGCTACTTTTCAAAAAAGTTCACCTGACATCTGCATTTGGCAAAGCATAAGAGCAACAACAAATGTAGAGGAAGACATGAAATAAGATTGGATAAATCAGTCAAAAATAGTAAAAAGTAAATAAAAAAACAATTAAGAAGCTAAGAATTGTTTCAGAAATTACATTTTTAAAAATGCATTTTAAGAGGTGATATAAAACAGACTTAGCGAGCCCTCAGGCAGGTTGTTCCACAGTAAAGGAGAATGAGAAATGTTCATTCCATTTCAGTGCGGAGTTTCAACTTGCGGAGTGATACTCACTCTTCTTCACTTCCCCCTCATCAGAAAGCAAATATAATGCAGCGAGGATAAAACATTTGTCCAAGTTCCTATATTGATCAGAGACATTTTTATCACAGTGTAGTTTCCTCAAGTTAACCATTAACCTAACTCCCAAGCTAAAAAGCAGACCTAGGCCAAATACTATCAGCAAATATTTATCAGCACTGACAAATATTTTTTTTTTGATTGCTTCTTTAAACCTTGTTTAAGTATAACTTGGGTGTCAAGCAATGCGAGTAGCATCAAATAAGTTGTCAATCACAGCAAATTATCCTAAACTGATTAAGAAACTTTCAGGTATACAGCATGCGCCTTTAACACCATGGATGGACACACACTGCCTACAAATTTAACTAACCCATTTAGTACCAGTGCCCTCCCATTCAAACGTATCTGGGCAGAAACACTTCTAACCAAGCTAAAATGGTGGATTTTCACAGCTTTTTTTTTTTTTTGAAGCAGGTCACAACTTGCGTGCTTGTGGCCTTTAGGCATGAGCCCTACAGATGACGCACAGCCTCTTGCATATTACAACATGATTCATACTCTATACCACATATGAACGTCACGCTTCAGCTCATCCGTGTTACAGTGTGAACCGTACATCTGATTGCTACAGAAAGCACCCCAAGGCCACGACACCCCCTTCCACTGCTCCTCCCTCTCTCCCTGATCCTTCCCCTTTCCAACGCGTCTCTCCCGGACCGTTCTTCCTACTCTACCCTTTCCCTTCATGCCACTCTTTCGCTCCCTTGGTGTGCGTACACGTGCATGTGTTCATGTGCTGGAACAGAGATTTATAGCCGGGGGGAAATCCAGCACCCTCCTGGGTTGACCTAGTTCTGGCAGAGTGATTCACCCCTATCCATTCACAAGCCCCACTCCACTCCACTCTTTCCCTTTCTCCCCACTTCCTCCAAAGCAAACCCCTAAAGACCATTCCTACGTCACAGGGACTAGAGCCGACTGCGTACTTACAGAGAGAGATGCACAACTCTGCCAAAGGCTTAGAGAACAAAGATAGAGTGCCATAAGCCCATTTGCAAGTTAGCAAATAATAACTTAATTAGAATGTTCTACCTCTTTCAAATTAAGTCCCTGAAGATCTACCTCCTCCAAAGTAAGATCACATCTGCTGCACAGAGTGAGATCTAGCTGCAGGGACACAGAGAAACTCAAAGTGTTATCTCTGACTTGTTTCGCAGATTTTAAAGGCCCACTGAGCACGAAATAAAAAAGCTCAGGTTTGTAACTATCTGACTATTTTGTATTCTCAGTTGTCTTATGATACTGCAAGCATTTCCTAACAACATGGTGCACTGCCACACACAGTTCATCGGCTGCTCCTGTTCTTTGATTACAATCGCTGCGATTTTAATCCATTCACCTGCTGTCTGCCTACCAAGATGGCTGTGGCTGAATGTCAGGAGCCACATCAAGGTCACAACAAGATTTTAGGAAGTTTGCAGGATAATTTATAGGATCTGATGAAATTTCTTATACAGAAATACATATATACAGAAAAAAGTGCCTTTTTTCTTTTCTTTTATTATAGCTTGAAATGAGAGAGTGAAAATAATGTAGTATTAAAGTTCACCGTTGAGTACATTTACACCTGTCAAAAAGGTTAAGAACCACCGATGTAATAGATTATCACAAACTGACAGCAGAACAGCAGTGGCGCTAATTGAACTGTCTTGATAATGACTTGAGGGGCGATGTGCCCGTCTGTTGCTGAAGCACTCTCTCACCTTTAGTGGTCTCGCTCTCCCTCACCAGGAAAGTTCCTCGTCTGTTCTGTAAGCTCAAAAGGAGCCTCTCCGAGTCGCGCCGAGTGATCTTCCCAAAATACCACCTGCCAAAGTGGGCCACAGAGAATAAGATCAGTGAGAAGCAACTGCCGCGCGGCTACAGCAGGCAGGGAGTGCTACTTTTGGACTGGCAATATATGGGACTGTCAGGATGGCATATCTGGAAATATTATTTTATATGCCATACATTACACGGCTTGTGGAAGTAAACTTGCCATGTAAGCAAGTGAAAATCATACATACTATACCGAGACCGAAACATTTGGGTACTGCACTGAAAACTGCCTGGGATCTTTGTGGCAAAAAACTAAGAAAGACTAAGCGTGATGGGGAGTGAAAGAAGGAGAGGGTAATGTACTCTTCTGCTTGGATGGAGTCGGACGGAGCCACATAGTTGCTGGGGATGTAACCGCTCTCTCCTGTCGTCAGGGAGCGAGCCAGCCACCAGTCCCCTTCCCTATAAGACAGAGAGAGAGATAGATAGATGGAAAGAGAGAGAGAGAGAGAGATGAGGAACACAATCCCACAAAAAAAACCCTGATTACAAAACTTGCCGGGGCAACCATAACATTTCGTGGTTCTGAGGTCTAGTGATGTTTTCCCAATTCAGAGACGTGTTTGATAAAGCATGAACACTCAGATACAACAGTGACTGCTGCACGGGACACTTTAGACTGGGTCTTCTTGCCAGTCATACATTTCAACATGATTATATTCCATTATATCCCATTATGTTGTTGCAAAAATAGCCAATCATGTGGCAGTAATAGGCAGTAGGCACACAAATGACACACCAACAGCCAATCATGTGGCAGGAATAGAGAAAAGGTCTGGTTGCTCGCCCTGTTATGAGCGAGGGGACACACGCTGCACTGAGGAACTGCACACAATATTGTTTTGGTAGACTAAAGGAGATTAGCACAATGAGCCTTCTGGTTTCTTCACTCAGAGGGAAAAAGCATCTTTTGATATATACAGAGATAATTATTGATGTAATACATTTTATCGTTTCAGCTAGAAATCTATTTCTGATGCAGGCTGGAATTTTCATATTGTCAAACCGTGAAGACCGAGAGCGTCCATCACAAAGCAAAGGATGTAGACAATCTAACACATCCTACACCAAAGTGCACAGTGATGCTGTGAAGAAAAACAGATTCAAGACAGAGAAAACTGAGAGAGATAGGCAATCTGTTATTCCACTTTCATTCCCACAGGTTTTCTGCATTTTAGCTGATGCGTTATACCAGTGTGGCTTGTGATGACCAGTTTCTTAATGTGATATTTACTTATTAAACAGTTACACTACGGGCATCATCAAGTCAATCCAGGCAGCAGCGATGGGACTGTGAACAAAAGGTTGTGTTTTGAGAGTTTGACTGCAGTAAGTATTACTGACCTGAAGCTGTACTTTCTCCTAGGAGAAACCATGAAGCATGAGAGAGAAAGAAAGAGAGGGAGAGATAACAGACACAGCAGACACATCAAAACACAGCAACGCAAGCAGCACAGACAGAGGAGCGGAGGAGCTGAATATGCTGCGGGACTGTGCAGTAGGGCTGCGCGATATATGGACAGAATATCATATGATCATTCTTGTGTGTTAAGTTTTAAGCTTACATTACATTTTAATGTGGTTTGTAACACCATAAGTAGCTCGTGAGTAGCAGATTGCAGAAATATCTTATCAAATCCTCATAATAAATGGCATTCCTGCACTGGCAGGCGTATCTGCCAGGCACACTTGTCATTCTGCCTCTCACTCATTGATTCCATATACAATAAAAATGAATTTCTCCAGTAATTCCCTTTTCAAAGCAGATTTTGCAATGTTGACTACTGCGGCATTAATGCAAATTCAATATATTGTTCAGCCCCACTATACAGCACCAGACTATAGATAAAGAACACCAGACCAGACTTATGGCAGGAAAATATGGAAGGAGAACACAGAAAAAACACCATTGTTCTGATTAACACCTGCATGGAAACTACGGTCCAGATGCTTTGAATTGGAAATGCTGGCTTTAAAAACACATAACCATTTTTCACTTCCTAACGCTGAATTATTAGTGTTCTTTATATCCAAAACTTTTCATTTTGCACTGCAACATGCCCTGATGTCCTATAATGATGGAAAACACATTTGAGAAGCAAACTGCATATTAATAAGATAATCCGCGTTTGGAGGTATAGAACGGGAATTTCACTTCTGCTATGACAAACTCCATAAAGTGTCTAAAAACAGTGACGAAATTAGCTCCCTTAGAGGAACAGAATGAATTAGCAAAGTGCCGTTCTGCTCCGATTTAGTCAACAGATGGGGAGGACCAGACACTGCTGTCTGTATCGGTCCACAGTTACCAGCTCTTGCTGTCACTGTTTGCATGTGTGTGTGAGTATGTGTGTGTGTGTGTGTGTGTGTGTTCATTCAGATGAAGACGTTTGTGTGACTGCATGTGCGCTCACGTTCATATGTGCATATACAAAATTGTTCATTTAGATTTGTGTGCGTGGAAATGTGTGAGTATCAGAGAGAGACAAACACTACTTATTTCTTACGTGTTGTTGACAATCTGCAGTCTGTCACCTTTCCTGAAGGTCAAATCAGACGCCGTCCGTGATTCATAGTCATACAGCGCCACGAATGTAGTGACACCTCCTACAAGAAACAGACAGAACCCCCCCCACACACACACACACACACACACACACACACACACACACACACACACACACACACACACACCAAACACACAGGATATGTGTTTAGGGAAGGATGTAATTAAAGGCAGTGGTACTTCCCCTTAAGCCCTATTCACAATAACTTCCATAATCTAGTTTAACTTCCAGGTCTAGCCCTTAATAATAACTTGCTCCGTTCTAACAAAATAGAAAACCGCACGCATAAATCTGAAGTTGTTTAGCCCTTGCTCCACTTCTGTATAAAACAATTCGTCAAGGCCTAATGAGAAATATCGACATTGAGACTGTCGGTGCCTGATCGTGCGTGAAGGACAAAGCTATCATATCAACAGCTCAGTGTGTGTGTAGCTTTCCATCTCTACATTGTAATGAGCCGGTGATCTAAAGCTGGGAACTCTCCAGCCAATCATCGATCGGTTCATTAGATGCTTGGGAGAAGGAGGCCAGCAGAAGTGTTCCTGATAGGCAGACAGCCCACCAGCCTCTCTTGATGGAGTAACATTAACCCAACCATCTGGCGAGTCTAGACACATTATAGTCTAATGTCTTATGTAAAACCTGGATGATGTGATTTGATGGGCTTCAAAGTCAAACAAACAGAGGGGTTCTGGTCTGTCTGACTGCTGCGAAAACCAAAAACCTTTCAACCAGTTTTTCAGATTAGATGAGTGTGACTCATTGTGCATCAGTTCTCTTTTCTCCCAGGTAGAGTTTTAGATTTTCAAACCCTTAAAACAACTTGAGTCGGCACATTCAGAATAATGCCAAGGTTCTTATCAAATCCTACAAAAATCTGTTCCCATCGTACAGCTCTGCACGTCTAAACAACTATTTACACTGGCAGTTGGCATTTTCAGCCCTTTCCTACAGGCTTCTTCACTTTATGCTTTGTTAGGTCACTGGTTTCACAAGTTTACTTTGGTTCAATTTCAAAACCAACACTTAACACATACAAAACATTGTGGACAGAATGAAAATTTCTGGGTTACTAGCTGTTAGGGCTGGGCGATGTATCAATATCGTGTGATATGAGACTAGATGTGGTCTGGAAGTTTGGATATTCTAATATCATGATATGGCATAAGTGTAGTCTTTTTCTGTTTTTTTTTATTTTTTATTTTTTTCAACCAACCAGTCTGACAGCGTGCTACCTACCTGACAGAGGTCCTCTCTGAGGCGAGGTGACCGTGCCGGTGTGGTCCACCCCTCCAAAGAGAGCCAGCTCAGGAGTGTTTGTTGGGGCGTGCTGCCCTTGATGCCCTCGCCTGCCAGTTCCCACGGCTGGACTCCTGTTGGGGGTTTGAGTCTGCTGGGCGGGGCCCAGGTGGTGGAAGTGCCCACTGTCTGAGCCTGTGCCGATGGTGCCATCCAGGCTCATCGAGCGCTGGCCCGGCTCCTTGGGCTTGCTCTTGCCCGCCCCCATGTGCAGACCTGGGAAGGAAACCAGACGGTGACACTTAAAACTGAGGACTCATGCTTGATTATTCACTTAGAAAGGTTGCTCATTCACTCTGAACATGATGAACAGTCATGACGCACCAACTCATCTTCATTTGACTGTGATACAATTCAAATTCTACATAATTGCCTTTTTAATCTGACAGAAGCCTAAAGCCACTGATTTGAATCAGTATCTTCAGTCAGTTAATGTCAGTTGACTGGAGAAACAGGAACCTGTGTGATAGTTTCTATTCATTCTCTTTTCCCAAATGAAAATTCCCCTACTGCTGTGAGCCCTGCATTCATTCTGTCCCTCCTGTCCCTCCATAGCGAGTATCCTTGGAGCTTTTCCAAGTTTAGCTGGAACCGTTTAGAATGCAAATACTCGGAGAGCAGAACACCTTGAAACAGTCAACACACATACATTCAAGGTCATCCAATCTGTTGATTCAATCTGTTCTGAATCAATAAGGACCTACAAGGAAAACAAAGCTTCAAACAAAGGAGCTGTGGGCTGTAATGAAACCGCGTGTTAACACCGGTTCTGTCTGACAAGGACAAAAACTCTTTCATCTTCTTCAGGCAATTATACTCTACACTTCTCTGACCCACTCTGATGCTGAATACAACTATTATGGTCTCTTAAATGCAACAAGTCAAGTAAGTACTGTCATCATGAGTACGCACGGAAGACAAACGGGCTCAGACAATCAAGTGCACCCCCAGAAAGTTAGTATATCGTGCACACACAACAAACCCAGTCCTTCCTTTTGGGTATGCTGGGGTGACTCATTGTGAGACTGGCTATTTCAGGCCAGCTGAAACAGAGACAGTCACACACACATGGGCTGGCCTTGTTCCTTTGTGAATAGCGGTGCTCTCAGCTCCAGACAGCGTGTATGTGCTCTGTGTGTAGGTTACTGTGTGTGTGTGTGTGTGTGTGTGTGTGTGTGTGCACGCAGCTGTTCCTCAGTCTCTGGGAAATAGGGCTGTATCACATGCTAACACCCAACCACATTTGTGTCTCTCACATCTCATTTCCAACACGTGCATTTTGTGTGCGTGTGTGTGCGCGAGTGCATGTGTTTCCAACACACCTGTGTGTGTCTGACAGACAGGGCAGAGAGGGTTATTAACAGACAGTGAAGAAGGAAGTGGGAATAGCTGTAAAAGGAACACGTGGGTGTTGTACAGAGTGCATGGACAGCTGCGGCTTAGTGGGTGTTGTAAGTGTAATGTGCAAGCATAACACAATTACACAGGTATGGGAATTTTCACAGATAAGGAAGGATCCTGCTGTGTGAGATGCGTAGGTGGATCCGTATGTGTAAGGGAACGGTAAGTCACTGAGAGTGCGTGAGTGTGTGCCTGAGTGTGAGTTACTTCAAGCATACGTGTATGATCATGCACGCTTTGATCCAGCCCCTGCCAGGATGCGATCTGGCCCAGTGGGGGGGGTTAACGTATCCCATGGTGCAACACTGAGTCACACAGAGATAGGCCCGGAGGCCTGCAGAAAAAGATGGGTCAGTGTGCGCAGGGCAAGCCGCTCGATTAGACTGGCCAGTTTGGATATTAGTACATCCAGTAATGTATTTCCGGTCTGGCTGGTGCTGCCTAAAGCTAGTTCACTGGAGAACAGAACCATACAGTTCTTTTAAGGATAAAATGCACATAGACTGGACCATAGGAAAAGCAGTTTAACTGGCCACAGCCTTATCCAGTTAAACACTGATGGAGGCTATAATGCAACAGATATTTAATGGTCCTCACAGTCAAGATATATCTGTGGTGTTTGAATCCCTACAAAGAACAGCCAAACTAACTTTTGATGATAATGTTAGGTTGGAATATATCACACAGCATAAATTCAACATCTTCTTATAGCCGATTTGCTCTTAGGGCAGTTACTTCAGCTTGACCTCCCTCAAAGTGCAGCCCTATTGAACTGTTGACCCACGCTGACTGTTGAAGGTCGAGCTTCCAGAGCAGAAAGTCCTTCCCTAAGGACTTTGGCAGGGCCATTAGCCCTGACCCCCACCACCGCTGGTCCCACGCTCATCTCTGAACTAGTGTGCTGCTCGGTGACCTATAGCGAAAGTACTTAGCTATTGGAATAGATTCAAAAGCAGAAAAGGAGCCATAAAGATGTAAAAGAGGGAAAACCAATGGCAGAGCTCTTTCTTCACCTTAAACTAAGATTACTGTAAATTACTGAGGTGAGGAGGGAACTTGACGGGCAATGCAGAACACACAAATGGGTGTCCAGTAGGCAACGACACAACAATGTACAGTATAGAGTCCAATTAAAAAATAAGTGAATAGCATATCCCAACTGGTTGGACGTAGTGTCACACAGGATGTTATTATTAGGAACTACACCCAAGTAATAATAACGTAAAAGCAATTATAATGTGAAACTAGTGATGATGTGATCAGTGGGGATATTCTCATTTCACTTGTCCCCTTCACAAAAAGGTCAGAGGCGCAGCGAGAAAAGAGCGCCCTAGGAGTTGATAGGGATTTAGTGTCTTGCTCAAGCGCAGATGCTTGTTGGAACACAGGACTTGAACTCCAACCCTTTAACTGAAAGACAATCTCCCTGCTCACCATGCAATCCTGTTGCCCCAAGGTGGAAAGAAGCAGCGGAAACATGATTACACCTTTAAAACGGATCTAATTCAATATACAAAGATGAGACAGTGATCCTCGACCTGCATGGCGAACCTATCCCACAACGATGATGGTAGTATCCATATTCTCAGAGTCATACAGTAGATCCCAACACTCTCAGGCACTTCAGCTGAGCTCAAGGATGCCATACACACCAGAATACTCTTGAAAGCCTCAGAGTCAGTGCACATAAACAATAGAGCAAGCACTGTAACCGAGCCTCACACCTTTCCCTAATATGGCACCATAGTGCCCAAACACTAAGAAGTGAACATGTGACTCCTTCCCACATTGTGATAAAAACAAAAAATAGTGACTGTGAGAGAGGAAAGAAGACAAAAAGCAACACAGAAGGAGACAAAAGTCCACAGGATAAAGACAGGGAGCAGCAATAGGTAAAAAAAAGCAGAATAGGTAAACAGATTTTACACAGAGAGAAGAAAAAGAAAGAGGAGAAAAGCAATATGAGAGGAAAAATGATGTGGAGGAGGAAGGAGAGAGGTGGACCGAGGTGGATGGGAAGGGGGAGAAGGGATAATTTGGTCCATTGTGAGCTTTGCCATTCTCCACAAGTGCAGAGGAATGTGGGAGAACCAGACTGCACCACACCTCCGACTGCCAGAGACTGCAACAAGAACAGGCACCTGAGCAGTGGGGGGGCCGGAGGGGAGGAAGGAAAGGAGGGAGGAGAGGTGAGGCAGGCAACAATGCTCTGCTTGCCCAATATCTGTACACAAGGACACACATCAAAGTCTCTCTCCAATAGAAACTCCTGTTTCCTTGCACCTTGCATTATGGGATCACCCCCGTCGTACTTACGTAGTATTTTGTTTAACGTCAGGAAAGTAACATGCAGATTCGAGGAGAGAGAAATGCTGACTGTGTGTGGGGTGTCAGGTGTGCTGGGTTGTGTTGTGAGAGGAAGAGATTTTTAGGATCAGATATGAAGCAGGGCAAATGGAGGCTTCATTCAAAAGCTGCTGTCTGAGAACCACAATGGTGTTCAAGAGCACTTGAATTTCTACAGTTTTTAACACTAACCAGTGTCGTTCTGAGTACGGCTGTTGACTGTGTCTTATATAAATCTACTAAGCTGTCTCTACATGTCAACCAATTTCTGTAAGGGGGAAAAAAGACAGAAATTCTGTAGAGAGTGATAAGAAACCGAAAGAGACAGATCACAGATGCCTAAAAGGTATGCAGGTTAACAAAACAGGCAAGTCCCAACACCTATGATCGTCAGGTACTGAAACTGACATTACATCAGGGCTGACGCTGCCAATAGTTGCATTATGTTGAATTTGTCTTCTTCTCGCTGATCAGGCTTCGACAACAGCAAAAGCACCCATTATTGAGTGTAGAACCCTTTATGATCTAAGGTCAAGGGCGCAATGGCTTTTCTTTACAGGTTTATCTGTGCACAATGTATTTTTGTAGAGAAAATTATCTTGCCTATTTCTAAGTTGCAAAAAGAGCAAACATTAGACCTGGCAGCTGCTCCTCTGCATTGTAAATGCAGTGATTTGAAGCCACAGGTGCTTAAGACCCTCTGGGCGGGGCAGTCCATTTAACTTTGTGCACATTTTAGGCTATTTTGCTGGTGCTACATAAATATATTATAAACTTTGATTCCTCAGATGTTCAAACTGCTAAAGCCTTTCTTACCATCTCACATAACCCAGCCGGATACAAACCGGAGGCTACTATCCTCTATCTAAAACAGAAAACACTAGCTGCACGTTTCTGGTCGGGCCATAAGCACATTTGGCCATGACAAACCTCAGTGAGTCACAGCAGACGGTAATGGTTCCCACTGTGCTGTGGAGAAAGAAGCAGCCAGAGCCAATGCCTCAGTCAAATGGGACAATTACAGGCAACTATGGCTCATCAAGATCAAGACCAAAAAGCACATTTGTGTGCAAGCATCCATGTCTTATCCTACTGCATGCTGGATGCTAACATGAATGAGTATAGCCTACATAGATTTATACAATACAGTTTATCTAAATATAGTCTGGGTCACGAAGAGAATGGGCAGTTGCTCTAAAGAAGGCCAAAGGAAAAGCACTGCAGCCACATTTCTTTCACGACTTGTCCCAATTTGGCGGTCTGAGTGCCAGAACCAGATCCTCTCTGTGCTCTATCCTTGGATCTTTCACTGACCCCTTGCACTCAACAAAGTCTATGTCTGTATCTGCCCTGTCCCATCTAATCTTCTCTCCTCCACACACACACACACACACACAGGACACGCGAGGAGAACAGAGTAGGAGCGTGGCCCCCAGCTGATAAAACTCACTTCCGTTTCTTGTCCATCTCTAGGCAGCGGCTTCTGCTGCAGTTGTTCCAGGCAATGAGGAACAAGTACTGCTGCATGATTAACTTAGTTTCCATGCAGAAGGGCAAAGGGTGGGGAAAGAACACACGGAGGGTTTCATTTCAGAGTGACACGTGCTTTTATCAAATGAATACTGCAAAATTATGGGACTTAAAAAAAAACTACTATAGGGAACTCAATTAGTAGGCTGGCAAAATGAGATATGTCACAGACTGCATCCCCTTGTGTTTTACAGCTAGGAAATAATACTTTTGAGGCAATAAGAGACACGAGAGCCTACTTCATTTTGACACTGCCTGCTCTCTTCTTGCCTTCTGCATGGGAATAATACAACATTATGTATTATTATGACCTACTGTATGTACTGTATGTCTTTGAAGGCAGGCCAGCTTGCAAACCATTCTTTGAAAGCAGGTCATTGTAGGAAAATATAACAATCTGAAGATATATTATGATCTAATTTCTTAAGAAGCTTTTGGAGGGATGTACTTAGCCTTTCCCCACGGGTTGTCCAGTGGTAAAAATACAGGGTTTAGCTCTCCCATGACTTACTCAGAGGTTTTCATTTTTGTCTCATCCAGAGCAGACCTGAATCCACTTCCCTATGGGAATTTGCTGGAACTTGTCCAAAGCCCAAAACCAAATGTAAATGGATTAACCACAGAATTAAAATTCTATTTCCATGGGATTAAACACCAGTTGTTTTCAGCAAAGCTGTATTCAAAGAAACAAGGGGTGGGGTAGTAGCAGCCTACACGGGTAGCAGCTGTCAGAATGATAACGCCTTTGCCATTGGAGAGAATAAATAAACAATTAAAAAAAAAAAACACGACCAGTCCGTGCTTGCCAAATTGATCCACATTAGGGACGTAAACAAGCATTTTGTGAATGGGAAAAGGGATAACAGGCGACAATGCCGTGCTTGTCGTAGGCTAAAGCCCACATACAGCGCATATGCGGCCTGATGAATCAAAACAGGTGCTGTACAGCTCCATTTTGAATTTCGATGGATTGTGGTTTTATTTTTCTATAAGCAACCCATTTCCTCCCTCTTCCATCAATTCTTATGGCCGTGAGAGAGAACAGGACATCCACCAAATCCCCTCACTACGCATCTTATGTAGGGGTGTAAATCGTCAACAACGTAGCCCTGGCACAGCCTGCTGAGTGGCACTGGCCAAATGTACGAGAAACACTGAATGGCCTGTGTAACAATGAAATACAAGTCAGTGAAGGGGTATCAAACGCTGTGTGTAAAATACGCCGAGACAAACCCAAACCCGTTTTCCTTCGAAACAATGGTGTTTTTTTATTACTCCCAATGTAGGCAGCTGCAATTCACTCACCTTAAACGCGTCTTGAGATTTAGCCCAAAAACTGGAGACGCGCAGCGAGGAGGGGAGTTAAATCCTTATCGCTGTCCTCATTAGCGAAATAATGGAAGGGGATGGACAGCTGCTGTGGAAACCTCGGCCCAACGACAAATCCCATTTAGCGAATTTAGGAAGCGCAGGGAGAGGAGGTCATGACGGGGATTGCCTTCAGGAGCAGAGGGCACAACTCCCGGCAGCAGCGGGGCCGACAAACACCAACCCTACTGGAAAGTATTCACCAGGGAAGTACAGCTATAGGAAAATACGGCGCGGTAAATTCATGCGACGATATACGAGGGGTGTAGTGAAAACATGCCTCGTATGGGGGGTGAAGGCACGGATTGTGCATCACTGACGAAACATGGGAGCACAAATATGATAGGGGAGCCTGTATTACGCGTTTTACGCAGCTAGGTGGTGTCAAGATTCACGTCCTACCGTGGAATACTAAGCAATGAGACGCCGTGGTTCTGTCATTTTGGAGGAGCAAAGAGGCGTTGGCAGGCACGACGAGTAAAGGAGCGTCTATAAGAACCATATAGTTGTCTAAAACCGCTGTAAATCAATGCTTCGGTTGAGTTGAGCTGCTTTTATTAAACTACGATAACACCCCGGTGTAACATAACACAAGGCAAACTGTCAGCAAATATCTTGTTTTTAATCAGACTAATTAATATTTCTAATTACCGTTATGCGGCCACAGGTGTGCAGTTATTAGGAATTCCACAACGGTTTCGAACGTGTTTCAGCCAATCAGGACTGAGGACCGGAACTATCCGTTTGTAATGATGATCACGTACGCTGTAGTAAGCGTCTCCCCTTAATTGAGTGCGCACATTTTACGCACTACTTTATTCATGATATGTGCATATATAGTTAAATGGGTTAAGCTAGTGCCACATCCAGCCATGTCGTTGCAATACATGGATATATAGGCTTAAAATGTAGTTTTAGACTTGTTCCATATAAGGAAATCATGATGCATTTTGTCAGTGCTATGAGATATGTAAGGCCGCAACATGATCTCATTCTGACTCATCCTTTCCTCACTTTGAAGTTGAAGGATCAACATAAACAACATTATAGGAATGCCCACATATTTATTTGGCGGTAAGCAATTCAAATTACAATGATGCTGAATTATAAAGAATTCCACACAATCAAAATGGTCCAAAGTAAATACAGCTCAAAAATAGGTAGCTGCACAAAAGTCACCAATATTCATGACACTTTTCTCCACACAACACTCTGTTGCATGTTCAAGTGTGAACGGGATACACAGTTCAAGGTCAGTATGTTGTGTCTCAATACAAAGTAGATGATTTTTAATTATGGCATTTGTATTACAGCATTAATGCTTTATATACCTGTAGTGTTTTTAACATAATTGTAACTATAACTGCTAATGTTGACTAGCTGATGGATAAACACACACACACTCAAGCATGCACGCACGCATACACACACATATGCACATATACACATAACTAGCGCTTCTTTTTGCTCTCTTTCTTTAGCTTCTGTCGAATCTGAGTTGCAGGTCCTTTAGATTTCTTCATCTGTTCGGCAGCCTTTCCATCAGTTGACTCAGTCTCCTCCTGTAGAGCAAACACAAGAAGCATTAAATCCCCTCCTTATAAATAGGAATTGATTGTCTGAGCCCTTGAAACATGGACTGAAAGTACATGGCAGCCAAGCATGAGATGACTGTATTCTGAAGCTGTAATTGGTTTATGCTGGTATTGATAGACACTGGAACAAATGGACCTAGCTATTATGTGATGGTAAATCCTGTCCTACAACAATGTATGCACACAGCACCATAAAATAAATTCTGGATTGGGGCTTTAAAGCTTATCTCATGAATTTAATTTACAGCAAAGACTAACAGACATGTATATAGTTTTTCATTACTTCAGGTATGTCATGCTGCATTTTGGATAAATGATTAAATGGCACACTCCTATTCCCAAATTTCTGGAGCAGTCCAGGCGCACACTTGCAGACACACTAAACCAATAAAAGTAATTCAGATGTGCTTCAGCGCTTTGCCTTTGTCAGTGTAATTTCTGTGAATGCAATCATTCCTATTGTTCTAGTGGGGAATAACCACAGCGGGCCGATCTCACAGATGAAATGGCGACATATTGTGGAGAGTAATCAGTGCATCTGATGACAATGTCTGAAAATAGAATAATTGGACAGTGGATTTAATTGCTTTTGTCTATAAATAAACTCTCCCGACAGTTTTAAGTATTGAGATGGAGATAATAACCCTTGGTGGCCATGTCTTCCTGGACAGAGTTTTGTTCCAAAATGAGTCCTCCCCCATTTGAGAAATGTGATAGTAACAAAACGGTGGATTGTACAAAAATTAAAACTTATGATTTTACTTTCTGAAGGACAGTGGGTATCTTAAACCCATTATTGAAGAAATGACAACTATATACCAAACTGAATTCTCAATATCATAGTGACATTGAATAGGGAAATCTAGATTTAAAAAACATATAAATAAATAAATAAATACATACATAAATAAATGAATTTGTAGCATTTTGGAAATCATCAAATCTAACAGAACCGGGCAGATAGCACAAGAAAAAAGCAACAGCTATAATAAACTACAAATATTTCTGATATTCAAGCCTGATTTTGTGAACCAGCTGCAGCATATGGTATCCAATATGCAGAAAGCTGCACTGCATCCCATCTGCTGCTCGTGAAAAAAACTCACATTCATTACCATCTATCAGGAGTATAAACATACATATCAATTTATGCCTGGGCGATTTTTTTTTGTTCCTGAAACATGTGGTATGTGGTAATTAATTTCACTGGGTGAGGTCAGATTTAAGATGCCAGTAATCCATATGGAGTAACGACAGGCAGCCTAGAAAGTGAACTTGGCTGTATGGTCCAAATGTAGCGAGAAAGACTGAGATCTCTTTTCAAGCCAAATACATTCTACTGCAAGTTTGAGTGCTATTGAATCAATCAATCAATCAATCAATCAATCTGTTAACATAAAGGCAGTGACTATACACAGGCCTGGGTACATTTCATGCTGCTGTAAATTAATTTCACCTGTTATGATAATTGTTGAGAAAGACCAATATTCAGTTATACAGTGTCATGGTGTTTGTTTGTTTTTTTCTGGACAAAGGTCTGGACAAAGTATTAAGTTTTGAATTGGAGAAATATATAGGAACCCTGACTACATCTGACCTGGAGCCTTTGTTGCATGTCATCCCTTTTCTCTGGAGAAAGACTCAAGAAACACTGCACTCAAGACTGCTTTAGAATCATGCATTTGGAAATACTGGTTGCACACACTAAAAGATAACTGCCATATCTTATCACACAGAAAACTTTTTTTTGTGGAAGCTTCAATTAAAAAAACATTAGTATGTGATATGACATGGCAATTATCTTTCATTTTGTTTAGTGTGTCTTTTCCGATGTCCCTTTTCTGTCCTGAAATTGTCCCTGTCTCTCTGTAGTGACATCTATCAAATTAAGTGAAAAAAAAACAATGTCCTCAAATCAAATGACTCAAAAGTCCTGCTCTGATCATAGAACAAAGAAATCAACACCACTAGAGCCAAATCCCAACATGCACCACACAACAGGAAAAAAAGAAGATATTCCTAACTGTGTTTTTGCTGGTTGTGTACCTGCTCATGTCCCTTGGATGTGGGTATGATGACAGCCAGGATGCAGATGAGCTGGAAAATGGCTCCCAGGAAGAGTCCATAGCGCAGCAGGCTCTCCAGGAAGGTGGGCTCAGGGACCTCAGGAGGGGACAGGTCCAGTTCTTCAGACATGGCGCTGCTCCGCTGGGTTTTTTCTATGACCTGTCCATGCAGAGCAGAACCAAGCCAGCATACATGAGTGACTCCAAAGTGGCGTGTGGGGACCGAGAGGGGGGAAAATGGGGGACAGTTAAGTAGGAAAAAGTGCAGAATAAGGGCAAGCATAGGCGATAGCTCTGTAATTCTTCACCAAGCCAGAAGGGATAATGTGACAAAATCTAAGTCTTTCTTTTGTCTTTCTTTTGTCTTTCTGTCTTTCTGTTTGGGAACCTGAACACAGTTTGTAGGCTACACATTGATAGAAACAACATTTCTGCACATTCAACGTCTGTTGCCATTAGGGAAAGCATCCAGCTGGGGAACACAATGTTACAATGGTGCCACGCATCAATGTGACGTACCGTGGCTACATGTTCAGTGTTGCGCATGGATACAATGTTGCTTTATGTTTATGCCACATCTTAGATGCAAGACAATGGAAACAAAGCTTACCGGTGATGAGGAACCGCTTCACCTTCTTTCGTGTTGTGCGAATGTGTACATTAAAGTCAAACCAAGTAAACCGTATGACTATGAAAAATAATAATGTGGGGAAAAAGGCTATTTCAGCTTACAATAGGAAAACATCTCAGTCGGAAATGAGGTCAGAAATCCATCCGCTTCCGATAGTCGTGTGATTGGTTTGAAAACGTCGCCCCCTTGTGTTTGTGTCTGGATATTAATTCAGTGTCATTGGGTTTGTGGGAGAAACCTCGTATCAAAATTTTTACCTTCTATTCGCTTTCATCCAGAGATGTAAAATGGTGAGTTCAAGTCGGTCATCATCATATGGCAAACAACCACTGATATGCAGAAAAATGCAGTATATTTTAAATTTTTCAGAAAAACACATGCTCATAAGCTTATATCATATATCCTCACATATCTTAAATCAAGTCGATCCTGCTGACAGATAAATGCATAATACAAATTTATGGTATGAACATATATTTCAGCCTTAATAAGGTGCGTGAGCTCTTCTCTGAATATAAAATGCCATGCTAACTGAGTTAAGTTGGGTAAACACAAACACACTGATTTTTATAAGATAATTTCTTTAATATAAAACATGTTCTTACACACTTATAGTCAGCAGTGATACAAATTTATAAAAAGAGAAAATGAAATATAGGCTGAAATGTAGGCACAGTAGCTATATAAGGCACGGCATGTATATGCTGTACTATCTTGGTAAAGACTGTGATACACAGGGCAATGTTTTTGGCAACACTGATGGAAGACAGTGCCCAAGGAGCTGACACAGCATTGCTGCTGCAAGGCATTTTTGTGAGGAAGAAATTTTTATGGATTTTTGATCCAGGGATACACTGTTACCCATCTGCTGCTAAAATTGCCTAGTGTATCACCACACTTACATGTTCCACAGAAATGTGATGTAATCTTCAAATAAAATCAACATAGGATTTTTGTGCATCAGTTTTAATTTGGTTTTCCCTAAGTCTCTGCAAACAGTCTGATTTACAATTCCTATTAGAAGTCTATTAGAAGGACAAGCTTGCTATTTAACTCCACCAAGATGATAAGCATTATATTCATAGCCTTTGAAGTCCACAGATTTCGCTCACTGGTCAGGCTGCCAGTAACACTCTGCATCTGATAGATGATAAGGCTGCTCAAGGTTTCTTGAATCACTCTCCATTGTGGCCTTTTAGATCTCTCCGTATGATGTCATTCACTGGAAAACATTAATAAGAGGAATGAACACCTTCATTGTTCATTAAAGTCTTTGCACACATCCAATATATAGGCACTAGTGTAATACTAGTGTACAGCAATAATAAATCATGCTGAAATGTTTTTTTCATGTGACATTTTCAAGGAATCCATCTCACATTCTAAGTGGTTCTATTTCATATCCACCAATTTAACATGTGTTATTAAACCTAACAGAAATAAATGTCAATCCAATAACTCTTGTGCTATCATGCTTGAGGCGTTGCAATAACATCAAACTCCCACAAGATGTCTCTCTTTTACTTAGCACTGATTTATACATATTAGCACCAGTGAGATCAAGGATCCCCTTTCTTCTTCTTCTTTTTTTTTTTTTTTTTTTTTTTTTTTTTTTTTTTTTTTTTTTTTTTTTTTTTTTTGTTGTGGGGGGG
>OMKZ01035202.1:5813-22546 GCA_900302535.1 Neoniphon sammara | reverse complement strand
CTCTGGACTGTGAGATGGAGATCTGACTCAGACTCTGGAGTCTCTCTCTTGTAATTTCTTTCTCTCCAACCTCTCTCAATCACACACACACACACACACACACACACACACCTGGGGCCTGTTTCAAGAGGCGCAGTTAGTGATTTAGTGAACTACTGCAACTTTGGGTTTGTCAGTCTCATTATTGTGGCTCATTTTTAAGCAGGGTTGATCACCATGGTAACTTAGGCTGCACACTTATTGCTCAGGAGCAGGTTATACTGAGGCAATCAGATCCAAAGGTATAAAAATCCCTCTTCCTGTCAAATCAGCTCTTTGAAGAAATGGCATCACCACTCCCAGAGGATACTGTGTGCACAGATAGCAAGAAAGAGGCAAGCTTTCCTTTTTTTCCCCTTGATAATTTGTTAGATCTGAAAAGAGACTTATTTTGAGCAAGGGTGTTATGTGTATACATAACAGTTCTCAAAAAGATTGCAAGTGATCTTTGTCTTGAATGTCTGTTACTGGATTTTGAAATGACCATCAGTTACAAACTGCATGCTTACATCCATTATGCCTGTGAATCAGCTATCCCCACTATCTCATCTCCCAAGTCGGGAATTCAAATTAAGCACCTAACATTAACATCATATTTGTTCCATTAAATCAGCAGACACTGCATGATGAATGTTTTGGGGAAATCAACCAGTGTTCTGGCAAGTCTCAGCTGTAGAACTGATTGTGGAAAGCACTCAGTAATATGCAGAGACTAGTGTACTGTAGTCACTCTTGATTTCACATGACTAAGCTTTGCTAGCAGACCGTGAGTGGACCACTTGTTTGATCATTTCATTTTCATCAGCATAACCAAAAGAGATGGTACTCAAAGACAGACCACTCTGTTATTACAAAAACATTTCTCTATTGCTGCCCACTCATTCTCTGAAGTGCTCTCAACAAGGAGTCTCTAACGAGTGTTTTAATGAGTGGCTTATTATTGAGCCATTATGATGTCACAATGCTCTCAGAGCAATCCGATGCAATGAGTCATTGTCAAAGACAATAGGCAGGATGAATATATCATTTCAATTCTGTTCCTGAGTGTCACAGCGTAGATGGAGTGACTTCACTGCAGTGACCGTTTGATTACAATATTCAGCCATCTGAGATGGCACATTAGAAGTCACTATTGTGGATAGCTAAATATTTCAAATTTTGACAAAGAAATGCATTACTTATGTGTGCCATAGGTTGATGTGCTGCCTGTTTTTGTTAAATCAAAATTTCATTAAGGTTATTGAAGTATAGTAATACCTTCATTTGCATGTTCCACGTTTCAGCCATTAAATTAAACATTTTGTGTTAAACATTTTATGATGTATTATCTGCAGCTTATGTTTAGTTTTTACAAACTGAGCTCCAGTTTGATAAAGTAGCATACCTTACATTTGTAACTCCAATCTTCTGAGAAACAGGGTTTCATCTATCTACAGTACTTTACCATTTGTATTCATCTGCCTAATACTTATATACCAATGCTCAGTGCTTACAGAACAACCAGCTGGACATTAAATTATACAATTTCAAGTAAACAGTAAAATTTCCAATTTGGGCTCTGAGACTAACATCATTTATAAGCCTAACCAGGTTCCCTTCGGTCTTCTTGATTTTGTTTTATGTGTGATATTGTCATCTGCTTAGCTGAGATTTTAATAATAATTCGAAATTTTGAATGTATACATTATGTACTTGGGTTTGATGCTTTAAGCTGTTATATAGCTCGGCATCACAGACAAACAGTGAGAGTGTAACTAGCACTAAGCAAGTTTTCTCTTGTTACAAAATGTGCTTACTGTACTTTTTTACTGTAGAGCCCACTGATCTGCACACAAATATGAAATACTTTGAGTTCAGCCAAGCCCATGTGGGTAATGTTTTTTATAAATTTTACTGTGTACAAATTTTGAGTCTCAATGCAGTAACATGCAGTATGTTGAAGGTATGGTGAAATGCAAAAGAAGCACTTTTGCTTATTGTCATGGGGTCTAAAAGCATCATGAATTATTGAGAGACAACCTCTTCCAAATCAGTTCCAGTTGACTAGTCTGGCATGATGATGATACCAACACACACAGACACACACACACATGCACACTATACACCCATGATACACACATCCTGCTACCCTGTATGCATGTTGCATGAGCACATTCTCAGTGAATGACCTCTGCTGAAATAAGAAGAGCCTCACACGTTGGGGTTGGGCACTAGAGGGAAAACAAACCAGCTGTTTAACCCAAGTAACTCATTCCACCATGCCCTCGATCCATGTTGAACACATAGGAAGAGACAGTAAAGGGAGAACTAGACAGTATAGTGTATATGGATCAGCCAGTGGAAAGCTGGGGAAATGTCTTGTCTTTGATCCAAAGAGAAGCACCCATCATGACATCATACTCACTGGGATCAGTAAGTACAGCAAGGTCTGACTGTGGATCTTGCTTTGGAAGGTCTTAACATTCACTAACCTGAATGCTAAAACTGCATAGTGACAGGCTGACAGGCAGCTAGACAAAGCTACATTAAACAAACATTCGTGCACACACTCAAACACACATGTGACACGTGACTTACAGTAAGATCAACAGCTAGCGGAAAGGGATAAGGATCTGAGTGAAGAGCTTGGGTGTCTGAATTATACATGACCTTAGTTCAGCAGTGGCCTTTCAGAGTCTGTCTCTGCATTTCAACACTGGATGACAGCCTGTGATATTTTTCTTGGTCGTAAAGGAAACGGTGGCCTTTGACACTGTGCAAAATGTAACTGCGAAGAAGTGAAATGGCAGTGGAGAATTATTTTTCATGAGGTGATAGTGATACTATTTAAAAACCATTCATAGCAGCCATCCTGGTGGCTCAGTTGTCTAAGGTGCGTACCGTGAAAGTGCGACATCCTAGGCTTGAATCCAGCCTGAAACATTTAACACGTCATCCTCCTCTTTCTCTCTTCACGGTAAACGATGCAGTCAAACAGGAATGTGCTAAAAATAATATTTCAGAACAACTCTTCCCACACAGACACATGCATCAACACATGCAGGCAAACACTGATGCACGGGTGTGCAAGACACACCTGTATACA
The DNA here is from genome assembly GCA_900302535.1 of Neoniphon sammara. Classification (NCBI taxonomy): domain Eukaryota; kingdom Metazoa; phylum Chordata; class Actinopteri; order Holocentriformes; family Holocentridae; genus Neoniphon; species Neoniphon sammara. The sequence continues at coordinate 19,422 of OMKZ01035202.1, read as the reverse complement.
CTTTGACAAAGCGGGCAATTTCACTCACTGACTGGGATTCATCAGTCAGTATTGATAAATATTGATTAAGATAAGAACGCAATTGATTTCAGCCCCCAAAATCATACAAATTTATTTAGGAAAGGAGAAGAAGACCATAATTACTTTGAAATTGAAATTCCAGTAAGCTTTAAACAATTTGTCAGAGAAAAAAAAATAAAAAAATAAATAAAATAAATAAAAACAGAGCAGAAACATTGAAATAGAATAGATTGAGACATTGCTTCAATCTATTCACACTTGAGAATGTTACATTAGCAAACATTTACTGTAATGTTTTGACTGTGATTTCTGAATGCTGACCACAGTGACTTGTAACGTTGCTGTACAATCCCACATCTCCTTCCCACTGTCCTGTCTGAAGTGTGTCCTGGGACACTTACTCAGTTTAACAGGGCCCAGTAAATCAGGTAATTTCCCGCCTGCCTCCCCCAGCCATCAAACACCTCTTTGCCTCCTCTGGTCTGCATCTCTCTCTTTCTTTCCACCTCTTCCTCCTCCAGTATCCCACCAACACCCTGTTTCCTCACAAAGAAGAGAGGTCAGAAACGCCTTTGTGAGTAAATAAATAATACGGTGTAAACAAAGTAAAGAGAAAAAGGTTAGATAAGGATTTGCATAGAAACAAGATATTTTCTGTAGCCGCATCCATGATGAAGTCAATACACATGTCCTGCAAGAGCAACAGCACAAAAGGTCAGAAAAAGAAGAAAGGCTTGATGTAGGCAGAAATACCTTTTGTGGTGCATTTTTATACATCAATATTCTTTACATGTTTATTTTAGCTCAGAAAATATACCCTCCATCTAACAGAAACACCACAGAGCCTCAGTCGGAGATGAATACAGAGCACCATATATGCACCATTGCTAACATTTTGCTTTGTAAGTGTGTGAGAGAGAAAGAGCAAGAGAGAGTGTGTGACCTCATAAAATTTCATGAAATGACACAAAGTCTAAAACACTGACTACAGCATGTGTTGTGGGAATGAATTATGTGAAGATTAAGTTCCTCCACTGTGAGAAGGATTATGTGATAACAGCAGGGAGTGGACATGCCATTTTCTCCCGACTGTCACATGAGAAGATTGAGTTTTTTAGCAAGTAAAACAACTTTGGTCAAGGTTATCCTTGGGGTCAGAGTTAGGTTTAGGCAACTGAAACACTGAGAAGATTAGAAAACTCTGGTCATGGTAATGAGGAAACCTTCAGCTAAAAATTAAAATCTCACAGTAGAAATCTTTTTGGTACAACTTGGGAATCAAATCCTGGTTGTCGAAGTTGTAGGCAAATACTTCTAAATATTTAAATATCAGACTCCTACTTGTTTTAGTTGCCTCCATGTAATTATTTAAAGGTGAGAAAACAATTTTTGTTCATGGAGCACACATGCACACGGACACATGGTATTTAGTTCACAAAAATGGAAGAGATCAGGTAGTTGTGAATGTGTGTGCATATGACTTCTAGTTATTAATGCCTTGATACCGAGCATTGCAATTATGGATAAACATGCACATAGAATATAGGGACTCTCAAATATGTTTTCTGCATTTCAGCATGTAGCTGTTTCACACTATCAGTTGCCATATCAACAGTGACCATTTCGAGTACAACACAGAGTAGTTTCCAATTCCATATTTTGATCTCTCTTTATTGGGGTAACCTTTTTCTGTATGTTTTATGAAGAAGTTGAAATTAGGACACGTAAAACAATTTTCCACAGTGCCACTATCCCTCTCCTGCGCTTTATCTAATTTACTCTCTTATTCATCCACCATAAACACTTCCCCAAATAGAATTCTCCAGATAAATCACAAATCCTTGCCAGCTCTGCCTGGGAAAATATAATTATGTGTATAAATATTACACTGGTTACATTGATCCAAACACAAGGTTGCTTTACTTTATCCATTTTCATAACTTGGCGTTTTATTAAGTCATATGAGATGATCTAATATGCCGGCACAGCACAGGAAGACAATTTTCAAGAGAGTCTTAGATATAAATGTATAATACATAGCATAATGTTTCCTATTAGGCTGAGCTCAGTTCCTACTGGCAAATCCCATGGAAAAATAGAACATGAATCGCTCCCTACAATGTAATTCCAATTCTGCTTGACATCCCAATTTCATTTGACCTCCATTACTAAGAGTCTCCCATTGTAAACGGCACTTCATGGTAGCGTGTTATGGGAGTCCATTAGTGTTGTGGATTCCTCCATATTTCATCTGGCTTTAAGCATAGAGCTAATAGTGTTTTGCATGCAATCTAACACAAATTGTACACTTGCATGTGAAGAGAGAGATGTAGCACATGAAACCACTGTGAGCTGCAGAGCACGATATATTGATGATTTCTGATTAATCTGACTCGACATGTAAGTCACAGAGTCTAAAAGGTGCCCTGGTTCTGATCTTCTCAACCTACACTGCAAAAAAATATCCATCACAACAAGTCATTTAGTCCCATATTCAGTGTTAAAAGTCTTTTTTTTTCTTCAAACAGGAGAAAAATCTACCAGTGGGACAAGGTAATCCCACTTTTTTGCAAAGCAGATTGTTTCAGTGTATGTTGAAACAAGGCAGAATAAGGCAAATTAGCCCACTAGTATGAACAAAATGACATTTGATTCCAGAAAATTCTGGAATCAGGTTGATTAGCATTGTAAACAAGTGGGATTATCTCATCCAGCTGGCAGATTTTTTACCTTGTTTGAAGAAAAATACGATTTTAAGACTGCATATGAGACTAACCGACTCATTGAGATGGACATTTTTTGCAGTGAACATATTGCTCCTTACAAGACAATCAATTAATTAGCTCGCTAGGATCAAACAAAGACTTGTGTGTGTCTGTCTATCTGTCAACCTACACAGGGCTCATCTGAAGAAAATCAATTCATGAACCCTCCAAGGTCAAACAAATGTGTTCATGTTTATCTGTGCATGTGTGTCGTGCGCTGAGAGTCAATTCAACCTTCTTATCGTCTGAATCTTTCCCTTTACATGTTTCCCAGAAAATGCCCTTGACCTCGTCACTGCTTCCTCTTCCACGTCTCAATCTCATTTTCTCATTTCCCAGCGTACCCATTGTCTTTCTGCTCGTTTTGCCTCCCTGCCTTCATCTCTCTCTCTCTCTCTGCCTCTTTCTCTCTCGTGTACATTTTTTCCCTTTTATGAAACGTTAAGGTTAATTTACATCACTAAACACCACAGGGGGCAGTTCAGAGTGGTGGGTTTCTGCCTTTATCACCTCAAATGATTTCATTCATACCCTAACCTGAGTTTCAAGGCCTGCACATTTCCATAAAGAGAGATTAACCTCTTTTGGAGATGAAAAGAGTGTTACATGGCCATAGGGTTATAATGGTCCCTAATACCCACAATTCACTCCTGACGATGTCTACCTGCTCTATTGACAGAGCCTGTTTACCATGTCAGAATATTCATGATTGTATTATGAAGTTGCTTTCAAAGATTTATTCTTTGATGGAGGCCATTAGAAATTACACATTTGACTTGATTTGAAAAGCACATGCTATTTTATTTCAAGCAAAAGGTCTTTATACACAGAGGCCATTTTTGACATGAATAGCAGGTAAACACAGGTGTTGCTAGTGACATTAATTTAAGGCTCTGTTCTATTAAGGTTTAATAGAGCCACGGTCCTGGTGTTGTTCATGCTGGTTCACTGGAAAGACTTTGATACTCTGAAATGGAACAAAAACTTAATATCATTAGTAACACCCACCTGTGTTTACCTGCTATTTTATGTCAAAATGGCTTCTGTCAAAGGGAATACTGATAGACAAAGATCATACAAGTGTGAACTCTTTTGATTTATTGAACTAGTATTGTACATTCTTTGGATAGAACTGGTCCTGTCTTCTTAACGCAGTAAACACTGTTGTTGTTATTCCACCAAGTTTCACCCCATCATCCACGATCACACTGTACAAGTCTAAACACACACACACACACACACACACACACACAAAAAAACAAGAATAGCATGACCTCTTACTCCACACCACTTGTACCTGTCAGCCAGACCATGCTGATTCCTGAAAGCACCACTTTAGCTATAACAGCCTCGTCCTCCACAGCTCTATTACTGAGACCTTCAGCAATCCCCAGGCAGACTCACACTGACACACTAAGCCTGGTTATAATGTCTCTATTCCTAAAAGTACCTACCACTCAGACTGAAGGGCTACAACGTCTCTAGACTAAGTCACTCAAGTCTTTATCTATCAGCAGTTATCTACAGTGCATCTTACTTCTGTTCTTACATTGATCTACCACTGAGGCTCTCTGCAATCCTAGTATCAATCAGTCTATTCCCAAGTCTGTCAGGCTCTAATTCTACCTACAATGTTTCTCACCTCAGTCAGTCAGTCTGTCTGTTTCAAGGACTATTTGTAATGTTTCTAGCCTAAGCGTGACAGTGTCATGACAGTGTTAAAGCAAGGCACAGAGCTTCAGTCTGGATATATTATTAGGTTCATATCCGCTGGGCAACAATTAGCAGTGTAGTCTAGCGTTTTGGCCAGCTGAACATGTGCAGTACGTTCACTTTTCAGTCCTCTCTAGACCAGCACTCGTGCCCCTGTTAGCTCTGCCCATGCTCTGTGGCACCGTGACGGCATCACTGAGGCTCCTCTGGCCTCTGGGCTGGAACCACGTGTTTCATACTCTGATGGCAACATAACTTACCATATAAAAGATACTACTGCAGCCAGCGAGTCAAAATGCCCCTTGATCTCTTCCAAATGTGTGCGCATGAGTGTGTAAATCTATACACTCTTATTCCAGCAAAGATGAAAAGGAAGGTGAAATCTACCATGTAACATTATTTCAAGAAAAATATTCAGCATTTGGCATATTTTTTTTAATAGTAGTAGGAGTGATGTAAAAAGAAGTGACGCTCTCCAAGAAGGAGTCATGGGAGTGACGCAGGGAAGTCTGTCCTAATTCTGCTCTGAAAATTGTGAATCACCCATGAAGAAGTGTGGACTTAAGGTTCACAGTTCACCTCTACAGGGGTGAATTGTCAGCTAAATGGGAAATGAGAATGTCTCAGATTAGGGGCATGGGCTCCCTAGAGCTTCTCTCAGTCACATGAACCACATAGCATAAACCACATAGAGCACACTTAGCATAAAACAGAGCAAGAGTCATAAATATATACAAAAAACAAACAAACAAACAAATAAAAAACACACTAGGCACTTCACTGGGCACTACTTGCACTTTTTGACCACAGTAAAATACATTTTTTGTTTTTGGATCACATGAGTGTTTGTGTGTGTGTGTGTGTCTAGCTATGTAGAGGAGGGGGGGGATTAATATGGAAGAGCTCAGTAGAGCGTGTATATCAGACAGGTGCGTGTGGACTATTTGACATGTTGAGGTGAGGAGGACCTGACGTAATGATGGATTGTGGGAGTCTCAAGGAGAGAAAAAAAATGGGTCACAAAGCTGGAAAGACAGAGAACAAGACAACAGTTAATGCTATATTCCAGCCTGCAGCATTGTAGCTCACATGGACATATACATTAAATATATCCCAAATAACCATCTTCTGAAGGAAAAGCAACTGGTTTTACAGTTTTACATCTGGTGATGACAAGATCTGAGAATTATAGTGATGACTCATGACCACTAGCACACAACCAGCTCTTTCACTGCCAACAAACTGAAGTGATCTTTCATATCAGTAATTACCGGATGCCTTAATGATGAGTCATGACCACATTCATACATTGAGCTCTGTCATTATGAATATATTCAAGGGCCCACTATAGTAAGAGGATTGCCTTTCTGACAGATAAATATGGTGGTCTAGTTGGTTGATGTCATTTAGTATAATCAACTCCGCTCAGGGCCCATGTTCTCAAAGAATTTATCTTACCACACAAATATTTGTAAATGGTGCTACAAATGTCTGGATTTTATTTCCGTTCTCCAGTTGAAGGCTTGAGGCTACGACTCATTTGTTTGTACTGTCAATCACAAGCAAATTTCTTTTTTTCCTCACATTTTAAGAAGTGCAGGCAGTAAATACTACTCCCTTTACTTGAAGAAATATTTCATTTATTTTAAGTTCAAAGGCCGACAGACAAAAGAAAGGCAAAAATCATTTATACAACTGTGTTTTTTTTTCTCTCTTTAACATGAGGTGTGCCGTTTTGATGGCATCCAAATCAAAACATAATTGCAAAGGACATAGATAAACAAAATGATTGGGATGAATAAAATTAAATAAATGAAGCCGTTTTCCTCTAGATGCTGATACTGTAATCTGAGAGGAACAATAAATTCCTGGTTTAAGTGATCAAAAATTTGGTCATGCATGTGTGTGGAATTGCATGTAAGCGCTGAACTTAATTAAAAGTGACAAGAAAAGATTTACAAATTAATAGCCATAGAATTGGATGATAGAATCCTCTCATGAATTAATAAGTGTACTTCTATTTCAGGAGCAACCATTCAAGTACCATTTAATCCAATATTTACCGGGCCAACCAATTACCTTGTGGAACATTAATCAAGAGAACATTCATCACATGGATTGTAATGACAAAACAACAACAGTCTGTCCTTATTTGCAGAAAGCGCTGCCTTGTGCTCCAGAAATCTCAATTTTAATTGGGGATGACACAAAAAGCAGCAACTGTGATTGGCTCTGACAGTGAGCAGCTTGATGAATCAGACTGGGGAGTGGGTATGACAGTCATCAGTCAGTTCAAAGAGGGGAGAGTTAACTGGCTGTCACAGGGTTGTGTTCGGTGTGGAGAGAGGTCTACTCGTTTCTACTGGAAGTGGAATGTTCCAAGTTCAGTCGCATCTGTTGGATGTTGGATGTCTCGCAGGTTCAGGTCCTAAAGGACTACCGGATGTGCCCAGTTTTGATCCCAGCCAAGCTCTAACACACCTGATTCAAAGCTTAGCGGTCCAGACTGAATGTAGGAATCATTTCAACAGTTATGGTGTGTTAGCGAAAGGCAAGAAGCAAAATCTGCACAACAAATAGTGCTTTAGGAGTCGAATCTTTAGAGCCCATCGCTGATTGGTCGATTGAGAACTGAGAGTTAGCGGCTTGTTCAGGATTTGGTCGATATGGGAAGGCAGCGAGCCCTGACTGTTTCGTGGTTATGAGACGAAGCCAATAAGAGGCTGGAGGAAGAGGCCCAAGGTTCCAAGGACGCACACGGTCACAAACACCCACAGGAAGATTCTATCAATCACCATGGCAACGTATTTCCAGTCATCCTCCACCTGCGAGCGAGGGAAGGGACAACATGATAACAAAAAGGGGGAAAGAGGAGAGGAAAGAATGAAATGGAAAATGAAAAGTGGAGAGGCGGGGAAAAAATTTAAGCAGGTGAAAAAGGGAGAGGTGAAGAAGAAGTGCACAGTGAGAAAAAAAAACAGGGAGATATAAAATCACAGAAAGTGGGAGGTTATGGGAGTTGGTGGGGTGGGCCAAAGATTATATAGTAAAGATGGAAAGAAAGACACACAGAAAAGAAAGAAAAGGAGAGAGAAAGGAGTTGAACATTTTTGAGAGCTAGCACATAAATGACATAATTTACACGGGAGGAAATTACTATGATAATCACATTCAAACCACAGTGTCAAAAGAGGCGACAGGCGTTTTGACAAAGCTGATTGAGTCAAGAATTTTACATATCAAAGGCTCCTTCTGCCCGCTGGGAGATTTCACCCGCTGTATTTATAACTGACAGAGAGAGGAGAGAGTTCTCTCCACAAATCTAAAACTGTTTGGGTCTAACTTACAGTAGCATTCCCTACTGGAGCAGGTTACGATATGCAGCAACAATGCCCTGAACCACAACACAGCTCTCCCTGGCCATTGTTCGAATGTTTTTGCATAAATTCATTATGCATGGAGCTTGTATACAGCATATGTGATTCCCATAAGCAAGTGGGGATTCATATAAGTTTAAATTACACTGGCATTTGGTATTTTCTAAGTGACTTGATTCTAAAGTTTTCTGTGTGACTTGACTCTGAAGTCAGCTGTTTCCTAATATGGCGAAGCTGAACGAAATTGGATTAGATGCAACTGTGCAGTATAAATTACATTGTTGCATTACAGCATAGATGAATCTGAATACATCACAATGAATTTTGACTTAAGAAGTAGCACAGCAAGGCATTTTTAGGTCTGTAGTTGTCTTGATTCAGCTAAAGCAGACATTATACAGCCTGCGGCCCTCATGATGGTTCTGCCTGGCCTGCAGGACATCTAAGACAAACTAAACCATTTTACTTATGAAGCAAAAAAAAGTATGTGTCAGACGATATCTGAACACAGCAGTTTCCTCCCATAAGATAGAGTGTGTTCAAAATGTCAGATTGATGCATGTAGGTAAGAGTCATTTCAGGACCTTGGACAGCAGTCAGCTGGCCGATGCAGCGCAGTGTAAACTCATCTATTATCTGACTTACAACACTGTAGCAAACCTGCTGATTTTGCCGTACCAAACTTTGCTATAATTGTCATGTATCTTTAATCTCAGTATCAGTACTTAATATCGATTTTATTTCTTCTCACTTATTGCTTTATTCAGTAAGTGTTAGGGGATAGCATAAAATGCAATAATAGCCTAATTTAAATGTAATGATTTGATCCTTTATTGTCGATTGTATTCATACTCATTCACTACTTTGATTGTATCCTGCCCTTTGAGATTGAAATTCAATTTGACAAAACGCTCAATTTCTTTGTTAGATTTTATATTTACTTTATTATAATTATAACCACTTAGTTTAATTGAACCTCTGCCCTTCCAGTGCGACAATTATGTAATGTAATCCACTTAGCGATGAGTGATGAAATGTTTTGCTCTATAGTCAATTCACTTATTGTATAAATGAATGTATTTTGATGTTGTTTATCATCTAGAACCATGGGAATCAAACCCACTCCAACAAAAACTGGAATTGCATGGGGAATAAAACTATTAACTGTTAACTACTAGTAACTATTAACCACATTATTCACTGGTTACATGGTTCTAGTTTGAACCGCCCTCTCCAGCACCTCCCCTTTTGATTACACCAGTGTCTGGTGTTAGATTTATTTCATTCTCACGACATTCAGAGCAGTCGACTACAGTGAAGATAACAATCACTCACTTCTTTGGCCTTGTTGCGGCTCCTCATGTTCTCGGCGATGTACTTGACACTCTCAATGGCCTGTTTGATCTCAGGTGAAACCACAGAAAAGGCCACCACTGTATTGATGCTCTGTGGGCTCAGTTGGCGAGTCAGCTTCCCCGTGTCTGCCGTCTCTGGGGTCTCCTTCCCATGCTGGCAGGGGCAGGGGCATTTCTTCCCAGCACAGCCCTCCATGGAAGAGAGCTTATTATCCCCAAACTCCAGACAGTTGAGCGAGCCGCCTCCAACCTGCTGGGGAACAGAACCGGAGATTTGATTCAGTTTCACCTCAAGCTGTCAATTGGGTAATTACTTTTTGTGTCTGAAAGTGGATGTATACAGATTATATACTATGATTTTAAATCCAGATGAAGCTTGCTGATCTTTTTTTTCAGCTGTGTCTTGTTTCACATTTGCACACATTCAAATCATGGAGCTGCCCACAGATGCCACACAGTGGTAAGTAGAAACCTGTTTCCTTCCAGTGTAAAGGGGACAATAAATATTAATTACAGCTTCCTATGTCCACTGCAAAGAAACCTACAGTCAAATGAATTGTGTGCATGTTGGATTTGTGTGTGTGTGTGTGTGTGTGTGTGTGCATGCGAACCTTGCAACGTTAAGTAATGCTGCACTTGTCTGAATTCAGGCTGTGGTCTGGCTGTTAACCCATTGTTTTATCTATCTCTTTTTCAGTTATTTTAGTCTGAGGTTCAAAGTTTATGAACACATGTGTATGCACTTAGAAAGGAATTTTGCTGACCCATGGGAATGAACCTGTTCCAACTTTGGACTGCTCGTTTTCTTGAGCTCTTCCTACTCTCTGCCATGGGCCACGGTTAGATTGACAGCAATGGCATTCTCACCTATACTTGAGAGTGCCTCTTGTCACTCCAAATGCAATCAGAGGGATTTGCAAATTCACCTACCCAAAGATTGTGCTGAACTGCTGAAGAGCAGAAGATGGAAATACCCGAAGGCAAGGAAAAGAGGTTCCAGGGAGGAGTGCGTGCAAGACTTAGGCGATGAGATTCCAGGATTCATCTACCTGCCATCACACTGTCAAATATAAGGTCTTAATCACCTGCGAGGGACTTTAATTTTAACATCTTATTTGCCTGACTGGAACGTGGCTAAAGAGTGAATCCTCCTATCCAGGAATAGTTAGGGCAGATAAAAAGAAAAACTTCTGTCATGCAGGTCTATAAGAAGGAGGATTGTGCATATTCGTGACATGAACTAGACCATGCAGTTTATTGTCAAAGACTAAATCTGTACACAAGATTATGAAGTCTGTTTCATTCAGGCCATTTTATTTGCCTTGGGAGTTCAGACAGGTTACAGGCATTCTGGTGTATGTGCCTGAACTGAAAAACCAGGAAGACTCAGAGACAAAAAGCAAGATTTTAATAACGCACTCACGCACTCCGTGGACCAACCAGTGTTTGTACTTGGTGATTTTAATGCATGTGATATATCAAGTCACTGTCCCACATTACAGAAATACACTGACTGTCCTACACGGCAATCTAGAATATTGGATGAATGCTTCAGCGACATCCCTGATGCCTAGAGAGCACTGAGCCGCCCACCTTTGTGAAAATCACACCATAGCATCAAACACCTGCTTCCGAGATAAAGAACAAAGATAAAGTGGGAGAAGTCTGCTTCAAAAGTTGTCCAAACGTGGAATGATAGATTCTTGTTTTGTGACTATTACCTAAGACAATAACAGAGCACTTTAAATTTTGTGAAAGTAATGTTTTGAGAAAACTAAGTGCTGTGTCTCAAAGGGAATTAAACATTGTATCAGGGAAAGGAAGGTTGCATTCATTATTGGTGACATGGAAACAGCTAAATGAGCTGAGAGCCATGATTAAGAGGAATAAGTACCACTACAGTGAGAGGGTTGAGAGGCACTGCTAGGTCAGCCTGAGCTGGCCTTAAAGCTATTCTATTCTAGTCTAGTCCAGTCTATCCCACAGTTTAAATATGCTTGATTGATTAGAGTTTGGAGTGAGTTGTCTTTCAGTGCTGGAACCCAGGCTTCTATGATACAAAGTCACACTCATCCTCCTCAGCTACAGTACACGAATGACTGGAGCCTCCACAAACCATGACTGTTGGAGAAGTAATCCAGTCAAAACTATTGACTGAAGTCTGTCTTATTGTTTGAAGCCTGCCAGAACCTCATGGGAATCTACTGATGGAAGTTGATGGCTTTTATAGTTTAGACGAATCAAAGCTAGCATGGATTCTTTCCAGTTTTTTTTAAGAATTTTAAATTGAAAGTGTCAATCTGTATTTCTGTGTGCCCCCCTAGCATCTGACAAAAGAGCTAGAGATGTGATAGGACTCAACCCTCCAACAGACATTATTTTAGAACTGAAAAGAAGAAGTTATTTTTTTATCTGCCTTTTATTCATTTTTACCTTTGGACTGAATTTCTCCTTTAGGGGATCAATAAAGACTACTCTACTCTACTTTACTCTGGGTTTTGTGTTATAACATATGTAGTGCTTCCCAAGTGGCTTAGCCTTTTAACCTGATATTTCAGCTCCGCATTAGCCGTGCATGAATGACACAGTCTTAAGCTTTTTTCTGTCAGACGCTGAACGGGTCCAGAGGGCAACTGGGGGTAAGTGCCTTGCTCAAGCAACTTTCCAGTCAAAAGTGTGCTTTTCATTACAATTCACAGTACACTACCTGTCAGGAGTTGTTATGTTCATTCACCCAATGACTCAAAATTCAACCCTCCCCTCAAGCTTGCAGCCCACTCACCTGTGTCAGGCTGTTCTTCCTCTTCTTCCCTCCTTTCCCTCCTCCGCCTCCTCCTCCCCCTCCAGCTCCGCCTGCCTCCCCACTGCTGTCCAACCCCCCAGCCTTGCCCTCCTCGTCAATCGGTCTCCGCATGAGCATGATCCGTGGCAGCACCTTGAGGAACACCGAGCGCACCCAGCCCGGCATGGTGTGGGTCATGGGCGTGCGGTAGTGGACGTTCAGCACAAAGACGGTGATGACGATGCTGAGCGTGACGAAGATCATGGTGAAGAGCAGGTACTCGCCGATGAGCGGGATGACCAGCGACGTGGAGGGGATGGTCTCGGTGATGACCAGCAGGAACACAGTGAGGGAGAGCAGGACGGAGATACAGAGCGTGACCTTCTCTCCGCAGTCGGATGGGAGGTAGAAAACCAGCACTGTGAGGAAAGAGATGAGGAGGCAGGGGATGATGAGGTTGATGGTGTAGAAAAGGGGCAGCCGGCGGATGTAGAAGGAGTAGGTGATGTCCGGGTAGATCTCCTCGCAGCAGTTGTACTTGATGTCGTGCTTGTATCCTGGGGCATCAATGATCTCCCACTCGCCACTCTCCCAGAAGTCTTTCAGGTTCACCTGAATAGGAGATTAAAATCGGATTAAGTTATGCAATGCTTCAATAGAAAAGCCTTCATGGTGAATTTATCACTCCAAAAAGGGGACTATTTTTTGACAAAGTACAATAATATCAGCAGTACTTTTTCACTTTGTACATACAAATGAAAGAAAGAAATTTTGAAAGAGATGAGAGGTGTCTGTTGATAGTTAAACCAGACTTTAACATGGTCACAAACACTGACCTTTGACCCAATAAGTACCAGGTCAATCTTGGCCTTGTCATAAGTCCATGAGCCAAACTTCATTGAGCAGTTCTGGTAGTCAAAGGGAAAGTAGGTGATGTCCATAGGGCAGGAAGATTTGAAGATGGCCGGGGGGACCCAGGTGATGGTACCGTCAAACTTCAGGAGAGCCTTGGTCTTATCTTCCACCAGGAAATCACCTACAGCACTGTATATGAGCAGTGTGTGAGTAAGTGGATGTGTTTGCGTGTACAAGATGGGAGGAAGTTACAGTGTAGAGTTAAGAGAAGGATATATGACAGGAGACAACAGTTAGAGAAAGGCAAAGACAGCAAACAAAGAGCAGATCGGTACGAAGGCAAGGAGAAAATTAGGATAGCAGGAGAAGCGAAAGGATAAAAAGGCAGGGTTGTTAGGAAAGAAAGAGACCATTAGGGTTAAAAGCTGGGGCACAATGAAACCAAATTACCATCTCATTGTAAAATATAAAATTCACATAATTGCCTTTGACTAACATTATGAGCCGCTATTGTAACTCAGTAGAAAGAAAAAGTGGCTCCAAAATTAAGTGAATTGAAATGCAAATAATAGAAAACGGTAAAACTGCCCCTGAAAATATGTCTTTCTCCACCAATAATAGACCATCACATTTGCATGTTTTAGTACGACTGACAATGGGCAGTGTAACAAGACAGATGTACTACAAGGGACAATGCATTGTTTTGAATATCATAATATTGATTGCAATAATGGTGATGGT